>JAFVLL020041939.1:0-78929 GCA_021397915.2 Tor tambroides
TAACCTGAGTTTATTAAATTCATAAATATAAACAAACTATATCTTCTGTTTCCAGTTTGTAGCTTGGATCATTCATTGCAACATTTAATCTGATTCTCATGTTTAAGAATCTGTTGTCTTGAAAAATAATTTATGCTACTACTGCCCATTGACTTGGTTTTAAACCTATATTATTATCCAATTTATGAGCCTTAAAACATCTTAAAATGCACACATGTAAGTCAGGAAAATCTAAATATTCACGGGGGAAAATTTTCCCCCGAACCCCCCTATTAATCTCCTTTTTGGGACCTCGGTATTTATAAAAACCTGCGTACGGCCCTGTTTACAAGTAAGATAAGTCATTTCAGCTCAAAATAACAGCTCGTGTGTTTATTAATTTGTTAACGACCCACTGATTGCTCACTATCCATTTGAAATGCCACATTTGCACTTGAGGGTAAAATTGCAAAACATTATTCTTCTACAAACTCTCCGAGTTGTAATTCAATTGGCCAATCTCCGTGAAAACATTAGAATGTAATCCACCAGCTATCCTCATCATCTATCATATTCCAGCCTTTCATCCCCTCACACAGTCTGTTGAATATTTATGAGTTTGCCGACGTCACCGGAGCGCTGAGCAGCGCGTGAAAAGCGGGATGTGAGGGAGGGAGCATGCGGGGAGCGCGAGAGAAGAACGCTGCCATGCAAAGCGTCGCTTGACAGCGTCTTTTTCACTTCCACCTGCGATCGTCGCATAAGGATTGTGGATTTCATCTGAAATCGCGTTCTACTTCGATGCCCGAGCGCGATGCATCTTTGCTTTAACAGATAGACGGAGTCCCGCGAAGGATGCTGCACACGGAGGATCGTTGTTTGACATGCACTGACATTTAAAATGAGCCATCTGAACTGTGCACAGCTCGTGCTTTTTCGACTCCTGAGTGCACGGCGTGATTAAACGCGTGCTTTTAATCGGAGCGTAATCTCCGTAGGCTGCTCTGACACATTTCTAAACGTTGTTATGGGGGTCAACGCAGGAACCCGAGGCGGTGGGATTTGATTGCAACCTCTATTACGTGTTTTCGCTTATATATCGTATATGCATCATCGTTTATGCTCACTGATCAGCTGTTAGGCTTGTGAAACTGCGGCGCGCGCGGGTTTTTGTGCTTGGTGCTGAAAGGACAGCTCCCTCCACAGCGGATCATATGGATCAATATTAGGGGTCTGACAGTGTCGCTCTCGGGCTTTAATGGCTGTGGCACGGAAGATCAAAACTCTGCTGACGGTCAACATTCTGGTGTTCGTCGGGATCATCTTGTTCTCCGTCTACTGCAGGATCCAGGACCGATCCGAAGAGCTCGTGCAGATCGGGAGGCTCTCGGATCAGAGACTGCGAGGCAGGAATGCCAAAGTTACGAACTCCATGGACAGACAGTCCATTCTCAAAAGGCTGGAGCGACTAGAAGATGTGGTCTATAACCAGTTAAATGGTATGTGGGCTTTAAGCATCTTTAACGTTAACAGGCATTATATAATGCATGACAGATCAGTGTTTCATGGGCATTTAGATGTGATTTCATCTAGATTTACACTTTGGATTTTACTGGGATTGTCATCCTAATGACAAGTAATATAGACTTGTCTATGATGCAATAAACATGTCAAGAAGAGCAAGATAGGATTAGGTGCACATAATCCTAATTTGACCTATCAAAATATATTAGTCAAACGGATTAAATGTAATGATTTGTTAAGCGTTACATGGTTTCATAACGTTACTGATTAACTATAAAGTGCTATTAGAGAAAGGAGAGTATAATAGCATGCAATGCCTGATTGTAGCAGCAATCATTTTTTTCAGTCTCTCTAACTTGAGGGTGTTGTTCTGAAAGTTTTGTTACATTATGAAAACAAAGTATGCATTGTCATGTCTTTCCACATGTGTTTTAATTCTCTGAGTCCGTTGAATTAATATCAAATTAATGTGCAATTCTACATGCTTGTTTGAATCCTTGTGAACTTGTAGACATTTAATAAGTCAAAGAGAATCATTTTTATCTATAGGCTGTTTCCTAGTTTTTAAAATCAAAATATAATGCAAGAAATGGCAGCAGTGAATTGTTATTAAATTAATAAAATATTGCAGTTGTTCTACATTTGCTATAATGTTTGAGAAACTTTGGTCGGAAAGAAAATGCTGTTTTTACAGATATACGTGCTCACATAAAATCTGCATATTTCCACAGAATTTTACGCCCTGTCATTCAACAAATTGTCATATTTTTGGCTAATTTTATTACGCTTTTGGCTGCCAATAGGAATGTCAGATTTGTTTAGTGCATTTTGCCATTTTTAAATCCATTCCACATAATCCCAAAGATTTTACCTCAAAATCAGTGCAGAAAATAATCAGCAACTTCTATCCGGGCCTGTAAAAAGAAATTGTCCTACTGCGATCTTGCTTCCCATGCACTCGTCCTTGCCTTAACCACACTTGTGCTCCCACTGAGAGCCCATTTCCTTAATCCTTATATGTTCCTAGACCATACAGCATTTTCTTCAGGAGAACATGTGAAGGTCATAGTTCACGTGATGTGCTGTCTTTCCTTTAAACGTCTGTTAGAAGACCTTTCGCTCCCTGTTTGCTTTTCTTAGTGCATCTGTTTGATCTGATTGTTATTCTGTAAGACCAGCACCATTTGTGTATGAAGGGGGTCACTCTGTCAGTTTGAATTATCCTTCTTGCATTTGGAAGAAAGCCAAGAGGCACTGCTTCACAAAAAAGCCCTCTAATGTGCCCTACTGATTGAGAGGGCTTTCATTCTGCACAAGTGCCACCACATATTTCCCCCGGAGGCTTTTCCACTCTGTAGAATTCATCAGTCTGTCACAAATCTTCTTGATGTTGGGGTCGTTATACATTTTATTTCGACACATATTTATCTGATGCGCATAAAACTTGTGCGATAGTGCGAGGCACTCGCCGATTGTATGTGATATTGAGACTGGAATTGGTTTTCCCCTGAGGTTTTAAATTTCTGTTGCCGTTTTTGCTTCCAATGGTGATTTGAGGTTATTGTCCATTTTTCAGTTGTTTATTGTCCTGAGAATGAGACCCAGAGGATTACGCCAAGGTCCAATTGCATTTCTAGGACACAGCGAGTTTTACAAGAAAGCAGTAATTGTTTGGTTGTTGATGGTGCCCTCGTCCCTTGGAAGATCATAGCAAATATGCTGTGAATGTTTCTATGACCATTACTTTGACAAGTAATTTCCCAGAGAACATATAAAACATTATCACACACAATGATTCTGGTTGGAGATGGACAGATGTGTCATCATTTCCCACCCCCAACATTCATTAAATGAGAACCGTAGTTCACAGCTTGATCGTGCACCTGTTTTTTTCGAGGGGCATCAGTGGTGGGCCTGGCAAAATTGCAGTTCAACTTGACAGCCAGTGATCACCATGCATTGTATTGCATGCAGTATATACAAAAAGTGTGTGACCTGACTGAATGGACAATATTTAGACACGAGTGGATGATCTTTACCACATCGTTTTAGACAAAAACTTTTTTAACCCACAGTAGTCATTAAAGTACATAAAAAAACAAACAAACACTTTTTATTTTTTAAATTACAAGCACAATCCACCCTAGTTTGAATGGGCATGATGTCTGTGTATACACACAATTTAAATGTTTTTCTCAGTCATTTAGAATTTAGATTTTATTTTCTCAGTAGCATAAATATTCTTATATAGTCTCTCATTTACTGTGGATTTACAGACAAGTTCACGGCCAGTTTGTATATGTGATGAGTTTGAGTATAGTTGAAAATTTGTTGAAAATGTACTCACCCTCAGGCCATCCAAAATGTAAATGACTTTGTTTCTTCATTGGAACAGATCTGAATAAATTTAGCATTACATCACTTGCTTACCAGTGGATCCTCTTCAGTGAATGGGTGCCATCAGAACGAGAGTCCAAACAGCTGAGATAAAACATCACAATAATCCACACAACTCCTGTCTGTGCATATTTCTCAGGACTATCTGTGCATATTTCTCAGGACTATCTGTGCATATTTCTCAGGACTATCTGTACATATTTCTCAGGACTATCTGTGCATATTTCTCAGCCGGAAACAACAATTTGAAGTTAATAATATATTGAAGGATTTGTTTATTATAAACACAACTTTTCCCTTAAGAAGATATTAATTGATGAACTGGAGTGGTGTGGATTACTTGTGGATTATTGTGATGTTTTTGTCAGCTGTTTGGACTCTCATTCTGACGGCACCCATTCACTGTAGAGGATCCATTGGTGAGCAAGCGAGCAAGTTTCTCCAAGTCTGTTCCAACGAAGAAACAAACTCATCTACAGTACATCTTGGATGGCCAGAGGGTGAGTTTATTTTCAGGAAATTTTCATTTTCGGGTGAACTATTAAGTTGTATTATGACGTTATTCATTGTTTACAGTAAAGTGCTGGCTGATTCTTCTGTAGGATTGCTTCACCCAACTAAATCTGACATTGAGGAATAGCTGTGAAGCTAAAGTGTGAGAGGGAAGTGGAAATGTTACTATAAAACCTGAATAGTTTGGCAATTGCTTAAATAATGCATAAAAATTGGTTACCTTGGGTCAAAGTAGTCAAATTAATTTCCAATGTACAAAGCTACAACGTACAGTGATCTACGGAAGCATAGATTATGGTAATCAGTGCAGGAAGTGTAATGCCATTTACCATTTGGACAAACTTAACAAGTGCATTTAACAGTGAAAAGCAAAGTGCAAAGAGCCATTCAGGGATAGACAGTGGGTCGTCTCTGACACAGTTGTTTAGAAATGCTGGATTATTGTGAAAAGACCCTTTATTTGAATGCTATTAAAAATGCAGAGCTATGAAAATGTGCAATTAGCCCCCTGATTAGGTAGCAGATCTACCGTGAGCGTTACCACTAAAGTGTGCTTAATTTCTACAGCTGTAGTTCGGTTTATTTCTGCAAACACAGATGCAGTAGACTGAACAGATTTCTACCTTGGAAGTTATGTAAACAGAGAAGACTACATTGTCAATCAAAACTTTGGGTTAGGATACAATTTTTTAATGTTTTTGAAAGAAGTCTCTTCTGCTCACCAAGGCTGCATTTATTTGATCAAAATAAAGTGAAAACAGTTATATTGTGAAATATTATTAACGTAAAAAATGTTTTTTTCTTTTAATACATTTTCCTTTAATGGCAAAGCTGAATTTCAGCAGCCATTACTCCAGTCTTCAGTGTCACATCATTCTTCAGAAATCATTGTAATATACCAATTTGGTGCCCAAGAAACATTTCTTATTATTATCAATGGTGAAAACAGTTGTTTAATTTTGTGGAAGCTTTTTCTTTTGAACTATCTATGTTTAGAACAGCATTTATTTGACAATAGAAATATTTATGTATTTATGCAAATATTAATGTGACAATGCAAATGCTATTACTTTCACTTTTGATCAATTTAATGCATCCTTGCAGAATAAAAAATATTTATTGCTTTAAAAAATGCTACTGACCCCAAATTTTTTCAACATTTTCAAAATGTTTGATGCGAAAGATTCCCAAATGTGATGTAATAAACGTATAAATGTGACTTTATAAAGACAACACATTGTTTGCTAAATTACATAATTGACTTATAAAACGTTTCTAAAGTTTTTGAAATAGGTTTTCAAATTTCTGTCTAATTTACTCACCCATGTTTTAAAGGGCTCATGTGATGGGATTTCAAGTTTTCCTTTCTCTTTGGAGTGTTACAAGCTGTTTGTGCATAGATAAGATCCCTGAAGTTGCAAAGACTAAAGTCTCAAAACCAAAGAGATATTCTTTATAAAAGTTAAGACTCTGCCACGCCCCTCTAAAACAGCTCATTCAAACACGCCCCACATCTCTATGTCACGATGTGGGAAGATTTGCATAACACCTCCCAAATGTATATGCAATGAAAGAAGGCGGAACTATTATTCTTGCTGTAGTATTGTTGCTGCCGCCGGCGCCATGTCCTGGAGACGCTGTTTCGTGGTGAAAGTGAAAGTACTTTGTTTGGGCTTCCAAAAGAGGACACAACTAGAAATCAGTGGTTAAGTTGTATTTACAACACTGTTCCAGAACAGTTCAACCCAAATATTAGAGTGTGTGCAGCGCATTTTACGGAGGACTATTTCCTGAACCTGAAAGAGTAATGATAGCCTACAATGCTGGCTTGCACAAAGGCTGTTTCTATAAAGTAGGGCAATTCCAACTTTGCAAGGACAGTCTGGCGCTTCTGACTCACAGCCTGTAAGTATGTTTCTGCCACTGACTGTTCAAATGCGAGTTTTGAGCAGTGTAGAGTAGTGCTTGTTGTTTGTCGTTTCTCCGATCACAAATGCAGACATGGTAATGTTTATGCGGCGTGATGCAATGCGTAAAAAGACAGTATAAGTCATTATAATCAGTAATTATGTCCCCACTGAATGCAACAAATGCCTCATTTGTAATGAGTTTTATTGTTTTAGTCTCGTCGCGTCGGGACACGGCATCACAATACGGTGAGGGGCGTAACATTTCCATCTCACGCTTGAGGTATTTGGCCAATCACAACGCACTGGATAGCTGGCCAATCAGAGCAGGCCTCGCGTCTCAGGCTTTGTAAAAATCAATGCGTTTCAGAAAGGCGGGGCTTAGAGGAACAACAATAATGTACAGTATGTGGAAAATAATGTGTTTTTTGAACCTTAAACCGCATAAACACATTGCAATACACCAAATACACAAAATAATGTTCTTTTTTAGCAACGTCATATGACCCCTTTAAACCTGTATGACTTTCACAAATGAAAATGCTCCACACTGTGAACATCAATTGGGCCCAGTGTTGTTCCTAAAGTGTCGTCTTTTATATTCTTCAAAAAACAAGAAATGACATGAGGTGAGTAAATGATGACAGAATTGTCATTTTTGGTTTAACTTTTAAATAAAAAACAAACAAGCAAACAAACAAAAGTTGAGTCGAGCTTTATTGTCATTCCGCTACATGTGGGGGCATACAGTGGAACGAAATGTCGTGTCTCGCAGGACCACGGTGCTACATAAATAAACTTAAATATAAGCAAACAACACAAGAGTAAGAACAATTTTTAAAACCTTTAAATAACTAACTTACTGTTTAAAAAAGTTTATTTCCAAAATGTGTAAATGAAGTACAAAAATCACATCACATCAGTGTGCCTCACAGCAAACACACTTGGCACTTAGATGAAGCTTCAAAGTAGTGTTCAAAGACAAGTTTAGGCAGTATATATTTGGCTTATCACAGCATGCAGGAACCCCCTGTAGGGTTGAAGCTGTGTAGGTGTCCCGTTTGCCATACATCTATAAAAAGTACAACCGCCCCGACATTGTTCTGATACAGTGTGCTGGTACTATAGATAATGTAATTTCTCTGGCTCTAGTCATTTAGAGGAATAAATGAAATTCAGTGGAAGAAATGGTAATATCAATAATTGCTCCCAAATTAATGTATAGCCTAATTTGTACTATATTGAAATACATTTTTTAAATATTGTTCATAATTTCTATGACCTGATTTATATGACTCATATGTTCCAACTCAGATATTTTGATTGTCTTGTCTTACTTTATGCATTTTGGTTATAAATCTGGCTTCGGAGTAGGTATTACACTACCATCGATGCTTTATGGCCCAGCACATTTTAGTGTCTGATGCATTCACAGTGGACTCTAAGGGGACTGTCCAATCCTGCCATTCAGTCCTCTTAACCACATTTTCCTCATGAATATTTATGCTGCACTAGCATCAGTTTTGACATGCAGAAAGGAGTATCTCTTATCCCACAATTCATAGAGGGTCAGTAAGAACATTTATTTTCTTTTCAAATCTTGTTACATAATTTAAAGCATTTCTGAGTGAAGTGCAGCGGGCCTGAATGCTGTCAGAGCACTTTACGAGAAAGTAGGAGATAAACATGACTTGTAGGATCACGCCTAGATCAGGAACGGATGGCTGAAAGACCTTCACAAACACAGAGCGGATTAAACCGCATTGGCTGAAGGGATCGTGACCTGTGCCGGTTGTTGATGTTGTTTATAGTACATTGTTCACAAACAATGTGTATGGTAAAAGGTGTTTTTATAGTGTTTTGTTCAGACAGGTCTGGAAATTATGTATATAATGTATTATAATTAAATAGATATGACCGAAGGTGAATATTATTATTATTATTAATTTCTTAATATATTATTGTAATATGTGACCCTGGACCACAAAACCAGTCTGAAGTCGCTGGGGTATATTTGTAGCAATAGCCAAAAATACATTGTATGGGTCAAAATGATTGATTTATTAAATGACAGGAAAAAAAGAACTGTTATTCAAAACAATAATAATGATCATTCCCATTTTCTTTCTTTTTCTTAAAATGATGTATTTTGAATTACTTGTCTTTCCATTGCTATAGAACATATTCAGTCAGCCATCTTGAATTAATCTTATCATCAAAAGCAAAATTTCATATAAAGAAGGAAGTCATATAGAATCATGTGAAAGTGTAAAAGGTCATCATCAAAGGCGATTTGGATGAATGATGATGCATCAGAGAGTTAACATATCTCTCAGGATTTAGTTAGCCAGATAAAATCTTGAGTAGACATAAATTTATGTATTTCTAAGGGCAAAGCAAATTATCAGATTTTTACTCCATTTTTCCACATAAAAAGGCTGTAAATTTTATATATGTCCTAAAATAAAAAATTATAATTTTATTTTATATTATAATTTTATTTTTTTATTTTATTATACTATTTTATTTCACTTGGAAATAATATGCAGATTACCTTAAAGCTAACAGATATTTTAATATTATCTTTAAGAGGTGTTCTATGTCTAATTCAAGCGGACACTTTGAATTGTGATTGTGTGCAGATCTGCAATATCATTAAACAATGTTACATGGTTGCTGCTTTTTTTTTTAGTGACCTGCATTTCATTAATTGATGTATTTATGCATTCATGTCGATCTTCATGTAGAACAGAAAATGCTGAACAGTGCTAATGGTTTAGAAGAAGCTGATTAGTTTCTAGACTTCGTGTTTATCTTATTACTGGGGATTTGTAAACTAGAAGCTTCCAAATCACCAGTCTCTATCATGCTCTTTTCATTTGGCAGTTGAAATAATGGCAAGAGAGCTGTAGAGCGTTTTTTTTTTTTTTTTTGAAGGTAAGAAAACAGAGTAATTGCTCATCCACAAACAGAGCCTGTTTCCTTTGGTCTTTGTAACTTAATTTCTTCAGCTCTCTGTAATCACTGCTGTCTCTTTACAGCCTTCAAAGCGTATTATTATCAGCATACACATGCATGCACACGCACATTTACACAGATAGAGATTAAGTAGTGATTTTGAGCTGAACAGCAGGGGAAAAAAATCTCCTTTGCCAAATTTATTAGCAGCCACTAAAATAATCTGAGGAAGTCAGTTAGCTAGTTAGTTTGGAGGTTGAAAATCCCTAAATCTACTTTCATACACTCTTAAAAATAAAGGTTCCAAAAGTTTTTTTTGGTTGCCCAAAGAACCTTTTTTGGTTGTCCAAAGAACGTTTCTTTAAAATAAACTACTTTTCTTTTTTCAATTCAGTTCAATTCAATTCATTTCAATTCAATTCAATACACCTTATTGTCCGCAATGGGGAAATTTGTCTTTGACCCTGGAGCCCGCGTGCTCATACACTGATCAGCATTACATTGCATAATAAAAATCCATATAAACAGAGATAAAAACCAAATCATCTAAATCATCTAAATAACCATTTTCTACTATAAAAAACCTTTTGTGCATGGAATGGTTCCATGGATGGTAATGGTTCTCCATGGAATCATCTATGCCAATAAAGATACTTTCGTTTTTAAGATTGTAGAGGCATTTGTTATATTGCCAGCCCTGCTTAAACCAGCCGTTTTTTTTTTTGTTTGTTTGTTTTTTGGTCTTAGTTGGTTTAAGATGGTCTCCCAGCCTGGATAAATTGGTGTTATCTAGACCAGGGGTATCCACTGTGCTTCAGAGTTTAAGCTGTGTTCACGCCAAGTCATAATTACCATAATTTCGAGATAACAACACTCAGAGTCAGACTTGGAATTATGCATCTATGTGGCAATACTATCAATGCCAAAGCATTCACATACACATAGAACGTGTAATTACAACTTACAGATGACTTGGACCGTGTGACCACTGAACCACCTGACTGCTGCAGATTCATTTAGGTGCTACATAGCCATTGATGGTACCATAGAAACGCAGAATTCTGAGTCTGAGTACTTGGACAGCTCCAAATAGAACGTCACGTGTTATCTCCAAATTATGGTGATTATGACATGGCGTGAACACAGCTTTAGCTCCAACCCCAATGAAACCCACCTGAACCAGAGTTTAGCTCCAGCTTGAATGCTCTTGCCAGGAGGTTTGTAGTTGTGGCTTAATTTCATAGTCTGCATCCTCTGGAGGTTGCATTATACTTGCCGTGTACGTAATCGAGGATATCTCATTTCAGAAAAGTAACCAATATAAAATGTGCTGTTATTTCATTTGAGGCATAAATTAATGTCATTTAGTGTTAATTTTGATTAAAAAAAAGAACTATGATGAAAAATGTATGTTAATGACTAAAACGAGACGATGATGAGACGAAATTAAGTTCGATGAATGATTACTGTGACTAAATTAACATGCAATATCGTTGACAATAAAAGACGAGACTAAAATGTATTTTTTTAAAAATAAAAACTTCAAAATCAAACTACAAAATCTCTTGTTTTGAGTCTTTGATATTAAAAAATGCAACCTCCAAAGGACACCGCCTTCGAAATGAGACAACACTCAAAAAAAAAGTCATTGGATGAACTCAGTTTAATTGAGAGCAGGATTTCCATCCAATAAATATGTGTAGCCCCAGCTCATAAAAAACAAATTCATGCGGTGAAATGTAATTGAGTTGGGCCAACTCAATTTGATCAAATATAGTTTAAATGAAATTGATACATTGTTGAAGTGATTTTTTTATGCTTGTTGAACTCAAACTAAACTAAATAAAAAATAAATTATCAGGCAGACATCCTTCTACACTCAAAAAAAATGATTCGTTGGATTTACTTAACTTTAGGCATTAGCCAACTTGTTAGGCATAGCATAAGATGGTATTGTTACATCCGTGGCATGCCCATAGTTGTTTTTTATTATTATTAAAACAACTTTGCTTCATGTTAGCAGGTCCTCAACCCAAGCACATGCCTTCTAGAATTTGTGCTAAATTTAAGATTTTCCCTTAATATATTTGTGTCTTTATTTGTATGCCCTCTATCCCTCTTTTTTTCTTTCTTTCTTTCTGCCAAACTTAAAGAACTTACATTTATTTTTCTGCTATCTATTAATCCATGAGTATTTTTTTATTGAAAAATATTTTGTTCATTTTGTACATATTGTTCCTTTCTGTTTGTTTTCTATTATACTGTATTCTTTATTATTATTGCAATAAAAAAAAAAAAAAAAAAAAAAACCCAAGCACATGCTCTACACTTTACCACAATGGTAACCCCCCAGAACACTAACATACCAGAAACTCTTTTAAATACAAACATAAAAGAGCATTAAACATTAACAAGCCTCCCAATTTTATCATCTAAATAAAAAATGCCTAAAATAACATTTTATTTCAAGATTTACTCTCCTTATCCAGCCCTGTGCAAAGCATGATGGGAAGGGGAAATCCACTTCCTAGTTACACAAGTAAAATCATTTATGTAATTTCAAAATGAAAATATTGAGTTGAGCTAAAACGCAACTGTTTCAAGTCAGTTTAACACAATGCAATTGTATAAATGGGAAACCTAACATAATGGTGTTAAATGAAAATGTTTTTTTTTTTAAATAAACTGAACGGTGTTGGATAATTTTTTTTTTTTTTTTTTTTTTTTTTTTTTGAGTGAACCACAAACTTCCATGCAAGCTGGTTGGAGTTAAACTCTGCAGGAAATCAGCCATAAAGAGCATGATTGGACGTCTTTGGTCTAGAAAACCCAGCCAAGTTGGTTTTCAGCTGGCTTAGTTGGTTGGCCAGCACTTGACAATTGGCCAAAACCCTCTGAACCAGCTTAGACTGTTTTGTTTTTTGTTAAATCATGGGATTGTTGGCGAAATTTTATTTGATAACTTTTTCGAACTGTACGTTATGTTCATGAAAATGATATGATGTTGCTCCTCAACATTTTGGGTTGTATTAGCAGAACGCTGCATTAAGTCAGTGTGATATGCAGTTTCTCTCTGCCATAGACAGCTGGCTCTTAGGGATTAGTGTCAAAATGCCAGGCCGCTATGTAATAGAATTCTCTCAAAACAGACAACAGAGGCAGCCTTCGAGACAATGGCAATAACAATGACAGTGAAAGAGACACAAACCCTCAGACGCTTACAGAGAGGCATTACCATTTCAGCTCCAGCTTGTGAGAAAACCTCATGATCCAAGAACTCAGTCTCCAAGACAAGTCAACACTCTGGGAGGTCATGACTGCCAGGAGGAGAGGTGCAGCCCTGGGATGCTTTATGTAGATCAGCTGGGACGGAGCCATTTGTGGTGCAAGTCTGGTTTATAGGGTTGAGGGTGGAATAGGCTTTAATGCTGCACCAACTGCTGTTTGTGGAACCGACTGGTTTGGATTCCAAGACACAATTTCTACGTTCGGTTGCCAAGCACGGTTACCCCCCAGAGCCAAACTATCCAAGCAGACCTTCTCAAAAACACTCAGAGTAATTCTGTGAGGATTCATATAAAGTCTAATGATGTTTGTGAAAGGATAACCTCATAATCAAAGAAGATCTTTGCCTGGTGAACTGGATTTCAACTTTGTGGACATTCAGAGTCATGATGAGAGAGATTCATGAAATATCATTCCTTAGCACAATAAAAATGAAGCAATAAGACACTTGTGAATTTACAGTTTTTTTTAATTAAAATTTAATTTTAGTACTTAAACTTATTTAGTTGACAATAAAATATTGCTAATTTTCATCTAGTTTAATTTTTTTTAATCTGATATTATTTGTAATACAACAGCATTTTTGTAGTATGTTATGATGAGAAAGATTTGTAATAGTTTTGATTGCTTCTAAAACTTTTCTGAATACTTCATTTCACTGATTACTTAATGCTTTTTTTATATTTTATGCATTATTTTAGGTAGTTTTAAACTGCATTCATGTATTATATATGCACTTTCACTGAGAATACATTTATTGCCTATTGCTTTTAGAATACGACAACCAAAACAAAATGGTAAGACACAGATGTTATCATATAAATGTCTAATAGTAATAATATTGATTAGCTAAAAAAATCCGCCAAGTACTTTTTTAGATAACTGTAGATTGGTTACCAAGCTACATAGCAACATTAATATAGAATGTACAGTCTTATACATGCTTTGCTTGGCATCTTCAAACATGCCACATTTGAACTATTATTAAATCATTTTTAAATGCGGTTATATTCTGAAGTGTAACTGCACAATTTATGGAAAGCAAGTAAAATATAATCAACTACAAGGTATTTCTGTCTTTTAATGCAGAACCATCGTAGAAGCATGTGATAAACGCTTTTGTAATTCAAGGCTTTAAAATGAACATCCTTGGATCATGCACTCATTTCAGAAACGTGATAGAAATTTTATGTAGTCATTAATAATGCAGTGAAACACATCATTTTGCTCTTTTAAATGTCAAAATGAAACGGCATCTTTAATAAGTCTGTTACACTTGTTTCATCTCTTTTAAAGAGCGCAGCAAAGGTTTAAATCCTGGCTTTCAAATAACATTTCAATTATTCCGACTTAAAACTTCAGCAGTTCACGAATATTGAACAGAAAGACTAATGATTGTAATTAAGAACAACCGTCGGATATAGTGGATTTATTCTTTTTTGTCACATTCTTTTGGGTGTCAAACTGCACAGCATTTGATGTGCCGGAAACAACCCCCGCATCAGTCCCATTCTAATTAGCATAGAGCCAGAGAACAGATTAGACATTTTAGGTGTATTTCCAAAGGGAAAGAAGTCTTACTCTGTACTGACAACCCTTTAAGCACAGTTCACCTGCTTTCCACCTTTTCCCCCCGGGAGGTCTGTATGAAAGAGGTGACAAAAGGCGAAGGTGGTGTCTTGGTGTCCAACATCCAATTATCGCTCTGTACTCTTGTTCATCGGTTGTGATTTGCGTGTCACCGGTGGGTTCTCCCGCAGTAATGAACCCAGCTTCGCTGCACCGTTCTTATGGGATATCCTGACCTTTGTCATGTTAACCGAAGTCAAACCTGATTTTCCCCACATTGCTTGGCAGGTCTAGCCAAGCCCATGGGTCTGGTGGAGGGTCCTGGAGGTCTGGGACAGGGCGGCGCGGCTGCCACACTGGGGGAGGACAGCCGAGAGACCGAAGGAAGGTACGAGGAGTACGGCTACAACGCCCAACTGAGCGACCGCATCTCCTTGGACAGGAATATTCCGGACTACAGGCCGAAAAAGTGAGTATGCTGCAGTGACTTTAAACACAGAACATGCCCTTGGAGGTTGAGATAAGAATAGATGTTGAGATGCAGTGTGCTAAGGCATTTGTTCTAGTCTGTCTCACACTCCTTTTTGAAAAGAGGGAAAAAAAAGCTGCCATTTAATGCAATTTAAATTCTGTCTGATGCATTTGTTTTTTGCCAGTCTTATCTTTTTTATTATATTAGGTTATACTTTATTTTGATAGTCCACTATAGATATTCTACTAACTATAAGTAACTTTGCAACTACATGTCAACTAATTCTCATTCATTTGCAACTACATGTCTACTAACTCTCAGAGTAGACTGTTAGGTTAGATTTAGGGTTAGTAGAATAAGTTGACAAAAAAGTTACTTACTGTTAGTAGAATGTCTAAAGTTGACTATCAAAATAAAGTGTTATATTATATTATATTATATTATATTTAGTGCTGTCAAACTTGATTAATCACATCCAAAATAAAAGTTTTTGTTAACATAATATGTGTGTGTACTGTGTATATTTATGTGTATATATATATATATATAAAGAAAATATGTACATGTATTTACTTGTATATATTTCTATTCATATAAATTATATCATATATAAACATATCTAATATATAAACGTAACATATTTTTCTTAAATATATACATGCATGTGTGTGTATTTATAAATACATAATAAATATACACAGTACACACACACATATATATATATTATGTAAACAAAAACTTTTATTTTGGATGCGATTAATTGCAATTAATCGTTTGACAGCACTAATTATATTATATTTTATATCTGTTTTCATTTAAATTTTTTGAGTTATTTTGAGTTTTTGTCATTTTTAAGTTTTGTTTTTAAATGTTTATTTATTATATTTTTTATATTATGTTTATTTCACTTTCAGTTTTATGCATCAAGTTAGACTAAAATAATATAAGATATTTATATTGTTTACATAAAATACAATATTAACATTTTTAATTTTAAGTAACAATTTTTGAAATGCCTTTTGTTTTAATTAAATATAAGAACCCTGTGTTCTTTTGCTTGGTTTGTCTATACAGTGGATATTTAACTTTCATTTTATGGATGAAAACAGTATATTTTATCATGTTCAACAGAAGAAAGAAACATATAGAACAAAATAAGTGTAAATCATGACTGAATTTTCATTTTGGGGTGAACAATTCCTTTAATTATTTACAGGAAAATGTTCACAAGATATTTGAAAACATTCACTCCATTCTTTGATATTTTCTGGAGGAAAAAGAAAATTTGGGGTGGTACGCAACAAGCTGTGACCTTATTTGCTACTTTGATTTGTCCTGCCATAAATGTCATGGCCCTTTAAAAGCAACTACACCACAGGGTTGATTATCAGACGGTGTTATAGAAAGGAAAGGGGTTTATAAATAGCCCAGTGGCTGAATCACTTCCCACATTTTAGCATTACAACGCCCTTCAGGGGAGAATCACATTAATAGAGTCAATAGCTAGCAGTGAAAAAGCATTGTGTTAGACAAAGAAAATATTACTGTGTGGAATAGTATCCTTGCCCACTAGGACAGTGTTAATGGTAGGAATGTTAATAATGCAGCAACAGCGCAGGGGTGTTTTATATGGGGGGAAACGACCTTAGAAACAGCACTGGAATATTAATGGTCATTCATAAGAAGTTATATATTTAGAACATGACCCAAAGCACAGATCCAGTGATTGAGACGAGATAAGCGTATCCAGTCTTTCTTTTGAAACTTAGCGTGATTTGTTGTGGTTAATGCTGATCAACTGCCAAAAAACTAAAGCTAAAATGTGAAATTTTGAAAATATCCTAGACAAAACTGGCTTTTTTCACTCTGATGGGTCTAATTTTAGGCCATTGTAGATGATGGAGGTTGTTTTGCAGTTGCTATTCTGAAGCCTCTTGCAGTTGTTGTGATTCAAGCTGTGTGTAAATCACGATTCATTGTGTGCGTTCGTCTTGGCAGTAATGCTTCCCCTTGCATCCCTGATAAACACAATCATTCACGCTCCTGTACACAAACATGTGTTATCTAAGATATCTCCGTGTGGCTTGCACAATCCAAGGCATCACAAATCTGACCCTCACGCTGCATGAAGGGAAGGTCCTCTTACACGCCTCTTGTTATGAGAATGAAAGCATAATTGTAATGATTTCTTTAACACGTAGGTAGAACAGGGTAGAATCGTGGTAAATAATTCATAGACTCTTTTTTTGGTAAGAAACATGAAAAATTAAAATGAACATGTCTGCTCGCAGTCTTCGCTGTCACAGTTTCGCATTTTACACTGTAAAAGGTGTTTGCCTCATCTCTTGTGCAGTGCTAAAATACATATACAGTATACACTACCGATTGAAAGTTGGTAGGATTTTTTAAATGTTTTTAAAAAGGCATCTTTTGTGCTTATTATTATGGCTGCATTGATTTGATCAAAAATACAGTAAAAACTGTAATGTTGTGAAAAATTATTACATTTAACTGTTTTATGTTTTAATCTTATTCTTTTCAAAGTTGAGAACTGTTTAATATATATATATATATATATATTATATTATATAAATATATAATATTTTCTTTTTTAATATGTTTAAAACTTAATTTATTCCTGTGATGCCAAAGCTGAATTTTTAGCAGTGATGCTGAATATTTTTTGTGGTAACTTTTTTGTTGTTTCTGGATTTATTGATGAATAGAAAGTTCATAGAATTTTTTTGAAATAGAAATCGCTTGTAACATTATAAATGTCTTTACTGTCACTTTTGATCAATTTAATGCTTCCTTTCTGAATAAAAGTACTTACTGGCCCCAAAAAGATTAGAAAAAGGGAAATTCATTTTTCATAATTGTTGAATTCCTGAGCAGGAAATGATTCTAGTGGAGGCAACAATGTCTAACATGAAATTTATGAATTTCTTACAAAATAAGAATTTATTCTTTTAGATGTTACTGCACCATAACAACTGATAATAGATATTTTGAATTGTTAATATAAATGATCTGCACCAGATGAAGAACTGTTGATTTGAAATAATACCTCGCTCGGGAGCATTAAAATTGTGGCTGTTTGTTTCCAAAAGTGGACATTCATTCTCATTAAATGTGTGACCAGATCCTTCTTACTAGGTGGCTTTTTCATAATAGTGGAAATCTGTTCTTCACAACTACATTCCGTATCTTATCTGACCCCAGAGCAAACCGAAAATGAGGAAAGTACACACTATACCATTATACCATTCACAACTTTGTAGACAACTTTCTAGATTTTTAATGGCTTTAATCAGCAAGGATCCATTAATTTTGGAACAAAAGTGACGGCAAAGGCTTTTTAAAAAATATTTCTATTTCAAATAAATGCTGTTCTTTTGAACGTTCTACTCACCAAAGAGTCCTGAAAAAGGTGTTTCTGTAACAATATGCAGCAGCAAAAGCTGTTTTTTAACATTAATAATACGAATAAGCATATTAGAATGATTTCTGAAGGGTCATGTGACACTGAAGACTGGTGTAATGATGCTGAAAATTCAGCTTTGCCATCACAGGAATTAATTACATTTTTAAAGTATATTAAAACAGAAAACAGATGTTTAAATTTATAATAATATTTTACAATACTATTGTTTTTAATAAAATAAATCCTAATAAAAAGTAATGTATTTAAAATCCATTTATTTCATACTAAGTACAGTTCAAATCTATTAACATACGGCCAAGGCAACACAGGAGCGGCTCAAGAAGAAGCACATTAAGGTCCTGGAGTGGCCTAGCCAGTCTCCAGACCTTAATCCCATAGAAAATCTGTGGAGGGAGCTGAAGGTTCGAGTCGCCAAACGTCAGCCTCGAAACCTTAACGACTTGGAGAGGATCTGCACAGAGGAGTGGGGCAAAATCCCTCCTGAGATGTATGCAAACCTGGTGGCCAGCTACAAGAAACGTCTGACCTCTGTGATTGCCAACAAGGGTTTTGCCACCAAGTACTAAGTCATGTTTTGTGAAGGGGTCAAATACTTATTTGACTCATTAAAATGCAAATCAATTTATAACTTTTTTGAAATGCGTTTTTCTGGATTTTTTTGTTGTTATTCTGTCTCTCGCTGTTCAAATAAACCTACCATTAAAATTAAAGACTGATCATTTCTTTGTCAGTGGGCAAACGTACAAAATCAGCAGGGGATCAAATATTTTTTTCCCCACTGTATTTACTGACACATCACTCAAGACTTTACTGACATAAAACTTATAATTAAACTTTGTTTGGAGTACTACTTGTGCACAATGCTCATTTCTAAATATTAAGCCTAAAATGTGTTTTAATGTCACTTTTGATGAGGATTGTGTGATCTTTGAATAATATCAGTCTTTAAATGAAAGGTATTTAAAGTGTACTTAACATTTTAGCACAATCAAATATACTTCAGTATACATTTAGTTATACTTCCACTCAATTAAAATATACTAAAAGTACAATTGCAGGGTATTTTTATTAACCACATAAATATGTAAATTTGTAGTATACTTAGCATTTTAGTATTTTTATCTTTCATAAAGCCTTAAGACTTAAACACTACAAAATTATTTTTTTTTTTAAAAATCGTTAAAAAATTTTTTTTTTTAAATCCTGCCCCTAAACCTTTGAAAGATAGTTTACTGTTCTGCAGCTCTAGTGTGCAGACATCATTATGTGAGGTTTATGCATGGTTAACTGTGTGTTTGTTTAGGTCATTGCTGGGTGGGTTTGGTCTTTGTGGTGTTTGTGCCTCGGAGCCCGGGGTCTGTAGATCCGGTCCTGTAGAGGACACAATCTCTTACATTGAGCCAGCAGCACCGAGCCTCAGAGCGGTTTGTGTGTCTGATGCTGATGCCCTGCAAACAGTTGTTGATGTGTTTCTTGGCTAATTGAGGAGTCATTCTCCAAAGGTCTTTGATGTCCAGAAGGGGCAGAGCATTGATGGCTGTTTCTCTTTAATGCCTGTTTAATTGCAGATCTCCAGGATACCTGCTTCTTCAGTCTCTCCGGTCGAAGGCCTAATTGATGTGCTTTCTCAAACAAAGGCAGCATATTTTTATGCAGCCACAAGAAAAGTAGTCTCTTTAAAAGGTCAAGCTGACCTTAGCTCAAAGGACTTGACGCAAATTAATTTACCACCAAGCGAAGAAACAAATCGATATAACTACATCAAGGAGCCATTTTATTATTGACTCAAGGATGGAGGAGGAAACTGTATGCAAGGAGATTGAACGTTCACAAGTGAATGAAATGAATTGGCATCAGGAAAGTGTTTACGTTTCGAGACGACATATAAAAGAATAGATGGATTGGGTTTTTTGTGAGCCGTTATTTAGTGGGAATGAGATCAAAAGTGTGTTGAGATCTATCAGCACTCCTCCTTGTACCGATGAGATGTTTTCAGTGAAAACATGATACAGTGACAAGCCAAGTTATGATTTTTTAGCAGAGGTATATGATCGCAATCAGCAGGTTGATTCTAGACTGAAACCAGAACGCAGATGCAGTGTTAGAGGTTAATGTGAAGTCTTATAGAGAGAAATGATTCAGGGAGAAGCAGGGAGAGAGATAGGAATACATCTTAATCTAAGTGTCTGTTTCTGTCATGCTTTGTTCCAGGTCAAATTATGATAACTGGACAGCCAGCTTTGGCTCTATTTCACACAGATGAGTCCATCTCTCATCCTGCTACAGCCTGTAGCCGCCTGCCCCTGTCCAGCCGTACAAATTCAGACTTGAGCAATGGCCTAGATTGCAGGTTGTAACTAGAGCAATGAAAGTGTAAAATTACTTATGGTCGTGAAGCTATAGCGTATAGCTGGCACACGCTGTGTGGGAAAAGCATCTCTGACATTTGAAAAGCGCATACAGATTCTTTTGATTTGATAAGTCAGCTGTAAATGAATATGAATATTACATGAATAGTTGTTAGAGGACATAAAATAAGTCTCTTACTGAAGTCTCTTATGCTCTGGACTGGATTTATTTAATCAAAAATATGGTATGAATGAATGAATTAGGCATTTATTTACTATGCACTACTGTACACCCTCATATGAGGTGGTCTCTCAAATTGTGAAATATTATTACAGTTTTAAAAAACTGTGTTCTATTTGAATATAATTTATTCCTGTGATGGCAAAGCAGCCATTACTCCAGTTTTTAGTGCCACATAATCCTTCAGAAATCATTCTAATATGCTGATTTATATCTATGTGTTGTATGTGTAAAATAATGTAATAATATGTGACCCTGGAGCACAAAACCAGATTTAAGTCGCTGGGGTATATTTGTAGCAGTAGCCAAAAATACATTGTATGGGTCAAAATTATTGATTTTACTTTTATGCCAAAAATCATTAGGATATTAAGTAAAGATCATGTTCCAAGAAGATATTTTGTAAATTTACTTCTGTAAATATATCAAAACTTCATTTTTGATTAGTAATATGCATTGCTAAGAACTTCATTTGGACAACTTTAAAGGCGATTTTCTCAATATTTTGATATTTTTGCACCCTCAGATTCCAGATTTTCAAATAGTTGTATCTCAGCCAAATATTGTCCTATTCTAACAAACCATACATCAATGGAAAGCTTATTTATTCAGCTTTCAGATGATGTATAAATCTCAATTTCGAAAAATTGACCCTTATGACTGGTTTTGTGGTCCAGGGTCACATATATGCCTGTATACGTTAATACATTTTTCGTTATACAAAATGTGTTTAATTAACAACAAATAGAAAAAGAAAGAAATTACCTTAGTGAAAAAATAAATATACTAAAATGTATTTGAAATATATTTATTTCATGCTAAGTATACTACAAATACATTTTCATATTTAAGTGCTTAATACAAAATACCCTGCAGTTGTACTTTTGGTACGTTAAAGTAGTATACTGAATGTCTGCTAAATTGGAACAGTTAATGTTGTGCTCAACACACTTTAATTGTGCAGAAATAGTGCAACTAAAGACATACTGAAATTTATTTGATTGTGCTAAAGCAGAACTATTGCAAGTATACTTTAGGTACACTTTAAATAGCTTGCATTTAAAGACAGATATTATTCAAAGATCATACAGTCCTCATCAATAGTGACATTAAAACACGTTTTAGGCTTAATATTAAGAAATGTGCATTGTGCACAAGTAGTAAAGTTTATAATTTTTATATCAGTCTTGAGTGATATGTCAGTAAATGTGTTAATAGATTTGAACTTTACTTAGGGTAAAGCTTCTTAGGTAAAATTATCTTTATGAATGTTTATAAATATAAAGATTAAAAATGATTTTAAAAATTGGCTTGTTTTTCAGTGTTGACGTGATGTTGCATTGTTGTTTTGGCTGTTTCACCTGAACGCGGCGGTGCTTTTCACTCCTGTGATAACACGTAGAAGGATTTACTTGGATTTATTTTATGTATTCATGCACATTTTGTGGAAAAATACTGCTGGTGACATCAGTTTTGTATTCATGGTGCTTTGCATGAGCAGTTGAGGACGAAAAAAATAAGGGATTGGAAAAACAGCAACCTGCTGGGAAGCAAAGAAAAAATGCTTTAATGGCCTGATCAATCAAACCTTCCTTATGCTGCTATGGCTGCAGAACCACACGGTATTAGAGGACTGTTATAAATAGCTTTCAATGATATTTGCACAGCTGTCACTGTTGAAACGATCATAATATTTTGTTTTTATGCACTGGATGTTAGCCATAGCTGTATGCTTGCTTTAGCACAGTCTAGCTGATATAAGCAATATTCCATAAATATGCTTGCTTTCCTTTATTTATTTTTCTCCATGGCCTATTGCCCATGATTTAGTCCTAGAATTGATCAGCTGGATATATTTAGACTTTTCTTTAGACTGTAGTTTGGATAAAAGTGCCTGTAAAATGAGTAAATGTAATTTAAGGTGAAGTATAATCATCACTGTTTATATCAGTTTTAGTTTAATATAGTTGAGATATTGCTATATAGTTTGATTGTTGTTGTTTTTTTTCTATTTCATTTTCAGGTTTTAGCGGTTTTGTGTATTTTTGTTCATTTTACTTATAGTTTGCATGCACTTTTATAGATCAAGCTGGGATTTGAGAAAGTTTTTTAACACCTAATGTGAATTGTGTTTTGGTAGTGTTGCGTCATTTCAGGCTGACTGTTCACCACCTGCAGTTAAAACACAAAACATCACCATTATGACTCACAAAGACTACAGTATGTGGCTCTTTCACACGTGTGAGTGTGTGGGTGCAAGTGTGTACTGTCCTGTGAATTCACACAGGGAAAGCTCTTGCTCCAGATTGGGTGTGGGGATTTTCGCTGAGGGGAGTAGAGCCATTAAATATTATTGACTGGCAGCAGGGGGCTCGATGAACATTATCCATGTCCGAGAGAGGGAAAAAATCCGATTTTTCTGTTGAATGGGCTTGAAAAATGACATAGCTTAATAGATATATTTTTAGGCTTGCTTGTCTGTATATTTTTATATAATTCAAATATTTTTGATGTAAACCCATAAATCCATTCTTGCATAAACTGTTGCACTGAAGCAAGCATTTTATGAAAGCATGTTTTTTTTTTTACATCGATTTACTGGACTCATTCTGCTGATTAAGGTCCTTAGATGTCACCCAACTATAGAGGGCAATTTATAGCTGCTGTAAACAATGTTAGCCTAATAGGCATCTTGCTAACTTGTCTATTTTAGTCTATGCCATTGAACTAGACGGCCTCACATCCCTTCAACCGTATCCCTCCTCTCCAAATCTCCGTCCTTCAAAGACAATGCAGCAAACCCCAGTGTGTAGTATGACTGACAGGCAGAGGCACGACTCTGGGATTTCTGATGGGCTATAACACACCACGGTCAGATCCTTTTTGCTGTTTACAGAGCCTTGGGCTAAAACAGAGACTTGTGTGATTTCTCAAGACGCCTACAGTATTTCAGTGATATCTATCAGATAGGGATTTTATGCTTGTTATTCCAAAAAAGGCATTACCGTATTCAGGATTCAGCATAAACAACTAGTATTTGTGTTAGTGTGATAGTATGATTGTGTTAGACTAGGCACAATTACCTTCTCTCCTCAAATCGTTGCAGAAAATAATTTATGGAGATTATAATGAAGGAAATGTCCGTGCATAAATTGCCACAGTCATTATTTTAGTAGACCATTAGTCATCTGTGATCAGTAATTGTTGTTTTGCAGTAAGAATGAAAAAAAGGTCCTCATTATTAGGTAAGACTGAATGCTATCAGTGTATTGAATGCTTTACATATAGAGATAGTTCTGCTAATATATAATAAAATAAATAAAATAAGCATTCACTCTGTGATGGTTACATTTTGCAGTTAATCCGCGAATTACATGCGTGCCAAACTCTGGGGCCTGGATCAACTACGGATCCATTTAACCCTTAATAAATAAATATATAAATACATAAATATTTTTATGCAAGTTTTTATTTCGTATTTTTATTTTCCAACAACATGTAAATAAACATGTTATCTGTATCTATTGTATTCAAAAGTTTTTATTTTTTCTTCGCTGCTTTGTAACAGGGCTGCAGCACCCTCTTTTTGTAAAGGCAACACATTCTTTATACGATGCAATTAATACATTTAAAGTCAGTAAACCTTATGTAAGGAATTGAACAGTAATGTGCTTTTACTAAAGTGTTTTAATTTTACATTGTTTTCATCCTCAATTTGAGATTAGTCTGTTTTTTTATTTTTGGATCTTGATTGAAGCACACCATGCTGGGTCTGAAATCAGCAGGAGCTTGAGGCAAAGATGCCCATAAAATGACAAAAATGTCCTCAAAATTCAAGTTATGGGGCAAAAATGTCCCAATAATAGGTTTCTGATTGTTATATTTTGCAACACATGTTATAGTTAAAGCATTATCACACAAGCACGTGTGCCATTTTGCCATTTTCACTGAATATCAGCTCCATTAAAAATGTGATATTGCTTTTATAGAGTAGTTCAAGAAACAAGAAGTTAGTAGCTTACATTTTAAACAAATAGTGTCTGTTTTTGCTCCTTCAATAAAAATAGTTACAATTCTGTCACAATTGCATACTGTAACAGGCTCATTCTCCAGCTTGAAATGAGTTTTTATGCAATATTGATGCACATATATACTTTTATTCTCTTGGTTGTATATAATTTGATTACTTATTTGTTGAGTATACCTTTTTGTGAGCAGACAACTTTGGCGTTACTCAATAATGTGATTGCCTAGAGAATTTTAATCTGCTAAATGCCAAACCTAGTCTCTGTAATCGTATTTTATGAAATATAACCTATTCCTGAGCCCTATAATCCTCAGCCATATTAAAAGAGCTGAGAGTAAGTCCATACGGGCAGGAGCCTCATGCAGTTTTCCCAGAGCTTAGGACGGCTGAGGGAAGGATTTCACAGTGAGATGTTGATCAAGAACTTATGGTTGCCATAGTAACCAGTCAGCATTTACAATGTGCAATAAAGGCTATGTTGGCCTGCCTCAGTTTTCCCCACAAGAAGAGGGGTAAATGTGGGAATGAATTTAGGCTTTTTAGTGGCTTGTCAGGTTTTGTCTTTAGCCAGAATGTAGAAAGTGTTAGCAACACAGTAAATATGCACATACTTATTAGTGGCAAGACAACTAATCTTTAGCTTTGAGACGTCAGGTTGTATTTTAGTTGTCTTGTACTAATATAGGAACTCCTCTAGGGGTTCTAAATGTAATGAAATGCTTTATGTTTCTAATATACTGTAGCTTTGCACCAGAATTTTCATCTTATCCAAAGCATAATCAACTATATTCCGGCTATAATATAATATGTGACCCTGGAGCACAAAAGCAGTCTTAAGTCGCTGGGGTATATTTGTAGCAGTAGCCAAAAATACATTGTATGGGTCAAAATTATCAATTTTCCTTTTATGCCAAAAATCATTAGGATATTAAGTAAAGATCATGTTCCATGAAGATATTTTGTAAATTTCCTACTGTAAATATATCAAACCTTCATTTTTGATTAGTAATATGCATTGCTAAGAACTTCATTTGGACAACTTTAAAGGCGATTTCCTCAATATTTTGATATTTTTGCACCCTCAGATTCCAGATTTTCAAATAGTTGTATCTCGGCCAAATATTGTCCTATCTTAACAAACCATGCATCAATGGAAAGATTATTTATTCAGCTTTCAGATGATGTATAAATCTCAATTTCGAAAAATTGACACTTAAGACGGGTTTTGTGGTCAAGGGTCACATATCTCTATAAAATAAAGATATTCATGCAACGCATGCAGTTGAGAGTAATCCAGAATGGTGCTTCAACAAAATCTGACTTTTCTCAGTAAGACTACAAAGGCCCATTCATATCAAGGACGATAATTAACGATAACTGGATATAGTTTTAACAATCATTCTTAAAAAACAAATTGCAGCGTCCACAACACAACTGTAATGACACAGAGGAACAATATTGTTTGAATCACTTTCAACATTTTTTTCTAGCTGAAAAACGATAAAAGCATTGACAGCCGATCAGAATCCATCTTGCTTTAAAGAGCTCTAGCATTTGTGCATCCTGTGCTTATAATAAACAGAATGTCTCTGTTATCTATAGTTATTGTTCTTGGTGTGAACGGGCCTTATGTCACATCATAAAATTCTTATGGTTATGGTTCGACAAGTTAGTAAACATTCAAATCCTGCTCACAGTGTGGAGAAAGATGATGCCTCTCCCTTTATGTGTGGCATTTTTCATTTTGGCATTTGCATTGCATTTAATATTTAACTCTTTCTCTGCCATTAACGGAATTTTCTGGCTTTCCTTGTTTTCACTTTTATATGGTAGTGTGGGCTATTACACATCTTCTGAAAGAATACGGAATCTCTGAATCAATACACCGTGAAGAAGACGCAGAATCAAGCGTGCAAGCAGATAACTGCTAAAATATCATGATCATCAAACTTTAAACAGAATATAAGTCAAAACTGACGAATGTTACCAAATTAATTGTCGACCCAGGAATCTGTATAGGACTGTGAAGCTTTGGGGGTGTTGATAAAAGCGAGCTACTCCATCTATGTTTTGGTCATCTGAATCTAGTCTCTGAATCCAATCTGGACATGCTTTTCTCCTCCTTTTTAGTCAAAATGTATGAAACTTGCCTGCTGTATATTCATGTGTTGATAAAAAAAGAAAAGAATGCATTAAGCTAGAATAAAAAGGTTTTTTTTTAAAGCAGAGACTCTGTTCTTTCTTTTGATGTATTGCATGTTCAGATATTTCTGAAAATGATCAAAAATGCTGGCGGTGACTGGCAACTTTTTTTTTTTTTTTAAATGCTGGCGGGGAAAGAGTTATGTGAAATAGAATATTTAGTGGTTGAGACTTTCTTTTTTTATTATTTAAACAATAAAATAGTAATATTATTTATAAATAATAATGATACAAATAAAAAAGCAAAGTCATACACAATAAAACCTGAATAATATACTACAAAAATGATTATGGTCAGTTGTTATTTATTTATTAAATGTTCTGACTATAAAGCTGCAAACTGATACAAATGATGTTTGTTTTCTGTCCAGGTGTAAGCAGCTGACCTACACTGAGGACCTTCCCCAGATCTCTGTCGTCTTCATCTTTGTGAATGAAGCTCTGTCTGTCATCCTGCGGTCTGTACACAGCGTGGTCAACCATACCCCGGCACACCTGCTCAAAGAAATCATACTGGTGGACGACAACAGTGACAGCAGTAGGGACGCATCCCTCTGTGTTTCCATTAATGATCTATTGCTTTATTTTCACTGAAACGAATACAGCTGCTTAACGTTTACCGGTTTCTCTTGTTGCTCCAGACGTAAAAGCCTTTATAAAGAAAGTGTACATAAAATGCGGCGTGAATAAACACAGCACGGCATCCTCAGATAAAGTATGACTAACCTGTTTAGGTATGCCGTAACAGTCTGTGGTTTGTCTGAGCAAACAAACATTTTTGTTGCTTGGTTAGAGACTGCGCTTAAAGACTAACAAAAAGAGGAAAAATAAGCAGCAAGAGACAAACACCGCAAGAGTAAACCTTTAGGTGTGTACTCTTGCACACAGCTCAAGGTTTATAAATAAGCTTTAAAAGGAAAGACAGATTGTTCATTTTTCTTTGAGACATTATTTACAGTTCCCACTGACGCTGTATGTTTTGCAGCCATTTTATCTGGTCAAACTGCGCTGAAGTATCGGACTGACTAAAAGTAGTGACGATTCTAATGGAACATTTTTCATTAGTGTGACAGCAGCTGCTCAGCTGTGCTCAAAATAGTGTAGCTTTTTTCAGTAATGAACTATTTTTTTGGTGCCACATAAAAATATGTTTTCTGTGTCACGTTATTTATCGCATGCAGCCTTAAAACCAAGCAAGGTGGAGCAATAATGAACCATTCTCTTCTAGAATCCTCTTCATGGCTGTTGGGTGCAGGTTTGGCTCGGGATTGAGGGCACATAGAGGCTGCAAAGGGGGCGCTCATGAGCACCCTTCTGAATCATAAAATGATAAATGGGATACCCTACAGGCTCGTGGACCTCATGGACATGCGTGAACGAAGGCCATGAGACCGCAAGTCCGCATTGAGCGTGCCATTTGACACAGGGCCACTCTATGAAGTATTGTGTGAAATTCATTTTAGTGATTTGGTTCATTCTTCTGATCACAATTAAACTTTTTAAAAACATTTTCTCTGATTCTCAGGAGTTACTGGAAATCATTGCAATCTATTTTTAGTCTTTACTAAATAAATGGCATTTATTTCAACAAAAATACAGTAAAACAGTAATATTGTAAAATATTATTACAGCTGAAAACAGTTTTTTTAATGACATTATTTTTTATTTATTGCTATTTATTTATAATGTTAGAAAAGATTTTCATTTCAAATAAATGGTGTTCTTTTGAACTTTCTATTTATCAAAGAATCTTATAAATAGTGGTTCATGGTTTACACATATATATTAAACTGCAAAAACTATTTTTAACATTGATAATAAAAATCATTATTAATAATTGAGCACCAAATCAGCATATTAGGATGATTTATGAAGGATCGTGTGACACTGAAGACTGAAAAAAAAAGTTATTTAAATTGTAATAATATTTCACAGTGTAACCTGTATTTTTGATCAAATAAATGCAGCCTTGGGAAGGATTTAAGTCTAATTTAAAAATAAATAAATAAATTAATTAATTAATTAAAGTAAATAAATAAATAACTTTTTTTAAATCCTAGTGATTCAAACTTTTGACCAGTAGTGTACCTATTAATTATTTACTTTTTTTTAATGATACTTTTTCTATATTCTAGTATACTCCTAAATATCTCCCTTTTAGCAGATATACTTGTTTGCGGAAAAAAAAGAGGTACGCACAGAGATGGAGCGTTGTGGAGAACAGATGACGGGCCAGTACCGCTATCTCCTCAATTTGCTGTTATCTCACACACTCAGCTTCTGTGGATGTGGCGTTGACCGTTTCTAATTTCATATGCTAATTTCCTGCTGATGCTTCAGCTTCTTCCAGCTGACATTAAACTGTTAACATGCAAAGGTTGCCTACTTGACCTTTTCTCAGCGCTGTAGCTTGTCGTCTCCGGTTTGGCGCTTGGGCCCAAAAAACGACTGGAGGTACAGGCGCCCTCACCACTTGAATAATGAATTGACCTTAGCGAGCGTGTCTCTGTCTCGCTAAGTCTTCTGTCCATTATGAAGATGTTTAATAGAGTGCCGTTCTTGTGTTACACTATTCACTGAAGCCAATAAGGTTTTTGTCCTCCTTTTCTGTCCCTCCATCATCGCTGTCTGTTTGGATTAATCTGAGCTGAATCCTGTTACGCAGGGTAGCATTCATTCTCACCTTGTGAATAATATTAAGGGACATTGCGTCTATTTTTCTCATCTCATCAGACACGGAGTGGGATTGCACCCTTGAAATTCAATTCATTTAGACGTCGCTTGTAAACAGATAATAATGGGTTTCAGTCCAAATGAAAAGAAATTTAGGCCCTTTAGATGAAGAGTTTGTTTAATACTTTTCAAGGACGTTCTTTGATTTGAGAATCCAGCTAGTAAATGACATCTGGCTTTATCCCCAAAAGCAAACTACACAATTAAAATCCTCATACGTTAGGCCAAATTCTGTGGATAAAATTAGCGTTCGTCCCAAAATAATAATGTTAGCATCATTTACTCACCCTCATGTTGTTCCAAACCCATTTGACACTTTCTTCTTTTAATTCTATGGAACACAAATTGATTTTTTTTTTTTTGTGGATGATCCCTGTTTTACTGAAGCACAATGGCACACACACGTACACATGTGCATCCATGAGGAAAATGGCTTTCTTTAGTTGCATTAATTGCTATTCCAGTGCCATATGCAGCCTTCACTAGTTATTGTGTATGGTTGTATATCAAGCCAGAGTTCTTGATATATGCAGATGAAAAATGATAAGTCCTCTTTGATTAAATAAAGCAAAGCAATCCCTTTACCATAGCGCATCTATCAGGATCAGCATGCATTTCAAATATTTTCATAATGCTCAATTTTGATCTGCTGTGTTCCAGAACTTATTTCAGCTTTTCTGTTCACAGTATGATGGATGGATATTTGTTCTTCATTGATTGGTGAATGCTTATAAAATATTTCTGCCTCATGATTCTTAATTTCAATCTCATTTAGAACGCACCAGAGGGAATCCTATAATTTCTAACCGCACATTTGTGTGTGTGTGTGTGTGTGTGTGTGTGTGTGTGTGTGTGTGTGTGCACGCGCTGTTCGACACACACTGAACTGCGTTTTGTGCCTGCCCTAATATGGCCGTGTTATAATAACTGGAGCACAGCTGACATTAAAAGCAGTCAGCGTGAATATAATTTATGAACATATTTATATACTGCACTTTCACATTATATTTAATATTTTAGCAGACACTTTTATTGGACTTGGGTGAATCTCATGAAAACTCTTAAGAAATGTTTCTCAAAAAATTGCATTTCACCCCAAAATCAAAATCAAGAAACAAAATTAAGTTGAGTAATTTAAATAATGTGTATATATCAGTATACATCAGTGTAATATACACTGTACTAAAGTGCATTTATATGTGACCTGGACCACAAAACCAGTCTTAAGTCACTGGGGTATATTTGTAACAATAGCCAAAAATACATTGCATGGGTCAAAATTATCGATTTTTCTTTTATGCTAAAAATCATTAGGATATTAAGTAAAGATCATGTTCCATGAAGATATTTAGTAAATATCTTACCGTAAATATATCAAAACTTAATTTCTGATTAGTAATATGCATTGCTAAGAACTTCATCTGGACAATTTTAAAGGCGATTTTCTCAATATTTTGATTTTTTTGCACCCTCAGATTACAGATTTTCAAATAATTGTATCTCGGCCAAATATTGTCCTATCCTAACAAACCATACATCAATGGGAAGCTTATTTATTCAGCTTTCATATGACCTATAAATCTCAATTTTGAAAAATTGACACTTAAGATGGTTTTTTTCACAACACAATGTAAATTTAGGGGGAAAAGTGCAAATATTATGTTAAAATAAATGGTCATACTTGTTCTATGGCCTATAATGTTGCCTATGATATGGCCACATACAAATCACAGCTAAATTCGGTTGTCAGTTTACATTTTTGCGCTTAATCCTGCTCTGCACACACAGTGAGTGACAACTGCATTCTACGACTGAAAATTCAGGTAGTGACAACTATGCAGTGTGTGTACAGAACCAAACTCAACTAGTTGTTAATGACGTATTTAAACATGTATCCGAGTTTGATCTTTTCTGTAAGTGCGGTGCAAGAAATCACAGGGTACATTTTAAATCATTAGTGTTGCCAGATCTTGCTTGGAAAATAACAACAATAGCAAATAAGAATGAGCCCATAATAAACTTAAATCCAAATATGTTATTTTGGAAATAAGCCACATACCAAAATATAGTGAACTGCATCTGCCTACTTTATTAACTCCATAAACTGGATCCCAAATAACAAGCCCAAAGGCGCTTGATAAGCATCGCTTATAATAAGAGGACATGGCAACTCTTCAAGCGCACTCTGTGAGGTAGCTTTCCAAACATAAAACATGACAGCTCTGTTGATGGTGGTTTAGTATTTAAATGCAGGTGTCACTTCTGAAGCTTTACAGTATGTATGTGGCCTATGAGTCTTTATGGGAAAACATAAAACCATCTCACCTTTTATGTAAAATAATTTTAAATCACATTCTTGGGTGATTAAATCCAACGCTACTGTTTTCCATTGCACCGAAACACTGAAATGTTAATCGTTCTTCTGAGCTGATGAATGAGAGGGGAGGTAGTTGTGTGCATCAGTGCCTTAAAGAGTGCTCTGTTCCTCCTTATTCCTCTCCCCATAGAAACTAGAGCACTCAGCAACCTGCAGGAAAGAGCCCAAACACTCATCTATCTTCCTTGAGTGTGTGTATGTGTGTGTGTGTCTCTCTGAGTGTGTGTGTGTGTGTGTTCTCCTTGCACTCCATTTGTTTACCTCCCAGAGTTCTTATTGAATGAGGACAGATAGCTAACTCTGAGGGACTGAAGGAGTGGGGAGATTCAGGCAGATTTATTTACCATGTCATCTATAGTGCCACTAAAACCTTCTTTTTTTCTTTTATGCTATTAGGTTTATCGTACAAAATTCAACACAAGCTTCTTTGAACCTGAATGCTTTTTATTTTCTTATTTTTTTTTCGTTCAGAGTCATGAGCGAAAGGGGATACACTCTTAAAAATAAAGGTTCTGAAAGTGTGTTTTTGTTTTTGCAGTGATGCCATAGAAGAGCTATTTTTGGTTGCACAAAGAACCTTTGAGTAAACAGTTCTTAAAAGAACCTCCTTTTTTGTAAGTGTAAAAAACATTTTAAAAATCTATAGAATCTTTTGAAAGATTCTATAGGTTCATTTCATTCTATACATTCTACACATTCTATAGGTTCATTTCACTCTTTTTTTAGATTGTTAGATGATAGACAGTGCCTTCACAATAAAACCTGTGCATAAAAGTAACAAAAATAAAATGTGGCATGAAAAAGGGTTTCAATGTGACCTTCATACTGTATAATAAAAAGACAAATGTCGAAGTCCCTGTTATTGATGTAGGAGGTTTGGATTTCCTCCCTTCACACGCTCTGTTTTTCTCTCGTAGTGGAGCTGAAGTTCAATCTGGATCATTACATGAATAAGCGATATCCCGGCTTGGTGAAGATCATGAGGATCTTCCACTATAAAGAACATTTGTGCAATGGAAAGGTTCCTTGGGACCATAGATGCTATAAAGAGTACAGGGGTGTTTCTTCAGATTTTATCCATAAAACATACTTTTCACACACTCACTGTGCATATAAATGTATAACAGTATAATTTTTTTTTTGTCTTGTTTGGGGACATTTGCATCACATCTCAGCTGTGTCTTGTTAAGAGACAAGATTTCATACCTAGCATTTTGTGTATCAAAAAATACAAAATGAATGAATATTCACACTTAGTGCTTAATTTAACAAAATTGGTGTTGATGACACACAAAAGCAAAATAAAAATAACCAGATTTTTTACTTTGTATGTGTCTTGATTTTTTTCTGTTTTCTTCAAACATCGCATTTCATTTCTCATGTTATTTACATATATTCATTTAGAAGGCGCTTTTATCCAAAGTAACTTACAATTAAGAAAATTCCAGCAATTCATCATAAAGAGGCAAATAAACACAGGAAGTGCTCGTGAAACAAAGTTTCAGACATTGTTTGGATTAGAACAAGCTGAGCCTGTGGCTGTTCTATATGCAAGCATCAATGTCTTGAACTTGATGCAAGCCACGACCAGTAGCCAGTGCAAGGAGATAAAGAGAGGTGTAACATGGGCTCTCTTGGGCTCGTTGAAAACCAGTCGTGCCGCTGCATTCTGAATCATTTGTAGAGGTTTGAATGTGCATGATGGAAGTCCGGCCAGAAGAGCATTACAGTAGTCAAGCCTAGAAATAACAAGGGCCTGGACAATTAGTTGTGCAGCATGCTCCATCACAGGAAATTAAAAACAAACAAACACAAATATTCAAATTTTGGTTCATTTCACTCTTTTTTGCCTTCACAATAAAACCCATGCATAAAAGGAACAAAAATAAAAGAAACACAATGTGGCATGAAAAAAGGGTTTCTGAGAGAATGTGACCTTCATATAATAAAAAGACAAATGTCGAAGTCCCTGTTATTGATGTAGGAGGTTTGGATTTCCTCCCTTCACATGCTCTGTTTTTCTCTCGTAGTGGAGCTGAAGTTCAATCTGGATCATTACGTGAACAAGCGATATCCCGGCCTGGTGAAGATCGTGAGGAACAGTAAGCGAGAGGGACTCATACGGGCCAGGATCCACGGCTGGAACGCAGCCACTGCTCCTGTTGTGGGCTTCTTTGACGCCCACGTGGAGTTCAACACAGGCTGGTAAGTGGGATTCAGTCTTTTATTATTTTATAAGGCATTGTCTCGCCACTCAGATTATCACTGGCGTGCTTCACATGACAAAGGCTTGATTTAGCAGAGAATATTCATCATGACATCAATGGTAGCTTAGACTTCAGTGAGCAAAGCAGCCCGATGGATTTTTATCTAAAGCATCTGTCAAAAATGAACTGATAGATTAATGATCTCAGAAATGGATGAATGAGATGTGCCCCAAATTAAATAACCTTTTTCCTCTGTGATGGTAATGGGCTTCCCTGCTGAGAAGTCTTGTTTTTTTAAGCTGGTACATGCTGTTTAGTGCTGGTCTGGTTGGGAACCGGCATACAAACTACAGTCCAGGTGGAAGAATAAAGTCATTGTTTGTTGCCGCCAAAAACACAAAATGACTCCAATGCGCTGAGGCTTGCTGTACCCACCGCTCTCACAATCCTTAAATGAACTCAAGCATCCTTCATCTGTCACCTCCTTCAACTCAACAGCAATGAGTTCTCATTAAAGCCTCCCATTAGAGTACTATGACCTCCATTTGGGAATTATGGATTAACCATTAATGAGCTTTTCCTCTTTGTTCCACAACATAAACATTTAATGGAGAGATGATCACTGAATGGGGCCACCGTCTCAGGCGCACGATGCCATATCTGCGGTCGGAAACACAGGAGATGCATACCTCATTTTGGAGCCAAAATTAAATTAGAGTTTCATTATCGCTTCCCTCGTGCAAAACTTGGATTGCTATTTCATTTAAATGTGTTTTCCTTCTCTGTGAGCTCCAAATTTCAAGGTGTGAAATGAAACGGTCGGAAATGAAATGCATTTTAGTTTTGTATTTAAAAGGGGTTATATCATAATTTATTGTATTCCCACTTAAGCATTCCCTAACATTAAAAGGTTTTTTTAAATGTCAGAAACAGTCATTATTTTGTTTTTCGTGCCGATGTTCCGCCCTCTTTCTGGCTTAGAATTCTGCTTTTAAGAAACACCCATTTTAACATGTAAAACAAGCAGAAGTTTTGAAATGATCATATGTTTTCACAGCACACCATTGTCTGGCATGTCAAAAAGATCAAGGAAAATGTGATTCCTCATCACTTCTTTAACATACTGTTAGCTCAAAAATAAAATCTCTTCTGAACCATAATGAACTCCTCTTCTCATGTCAGCACCGCCCTATTCCTTCAGCCATCGATCTAATGTTGTCAGATTGACTTGGGACTTTAAATTCACTTCGTTTTTGCACTATATTCCCATGGACAAAAAAACATATTTGATGCATAGTTGAGAACTTTTTTCTATTTATAGAAACATCAAATGTTAAACTTTGAAGTAACTTGACATAAACACACTTACAAGCACAGCTTCAAAGGAAAGTTGATTTCATATTGGCAGTACACTGTGCTGGAGGTTTGACAATTAGCACTTTGATATATTAGTTTCAAAGCAAATGGAGGCAACTAACAGAATTCCAAAGAGGCCAATTAGTTAATATATGAACTGCAAGAGCATCGGTCACAGAAACACTAAAGTATTTCATGTGTTAAGGACAGCAGTTTTTAAAATGTAGCCTAAATTCACTAAAAATAGAACTTAATAAGGGTTTTTGACATTTGTGAGTGAATTTTCCCTGTCACTAGGCGCTCATATAGTGCTGTGCCTTGAATACAATACTTAAATGGCATGCAGATTGTGCTCAGCTCAGATTTTGTGGCTGTGTTTTGCTGTTACTTAGTAATTTCTTTATTAAAACAGGAGCTGAAACAACCCAGACGGAGTGTGCAGATAAACAGTGCTGTCAGTAAGCGCAGTTTATTCCTTGCTTAACGTTTTTGCCTTTCCCAAGAGGAGTAGATGGATGTTTCACAGGACAGTTGCTAAGTGGCACAAAAGTAGCTCCTCAAATATGACCACAAACCCCAATCCTCTTCACTAGAAAAAAAAAAAAGAAAAGAAAACTGTATGTCAGGAGCTTAACAAAGCTCAGATTTATGGCAGGGCTGCTGTTCCGAATCCTCTTGTTTCCAAGGCCAACACACAAAGACATAACCTGGTGTATTGAGCGTAAAACCTGGACCCCTGGGCAATGGAAAAGGTATTATGGTCTGACGAGTTATCTTTCAACCTCATGTCTACCTCCTGACAGAATTGGCAAATCTTTTCAACTCAAATCACTGTTGCCACCTTTTATGCACAGAGGGGATCAGTAATATTATAGGCAGTCGTTTTGTGGAAGTCATGTTGTGCATGGTACTGCAATGGCCAAGGGATTTTTTTAATGTAGTATATATGTTTGTGAAAGAAGTCTCCTATGCTCACAGAGGCTGCATTTATTTTTTTGCAAATACAGTAAAACAGCATTAATGTGAAATATTGTAATATTTTAAAATACATGTTTTTAACTTGAATATTTTATCAAATGTAATTGATTCCTATTATGACTGCTGATTTTCATGTAATCATGTGACACTGAAGACTGGAGTAATGGCTTTTGAAAATTCATGTTTTAAAATATGAAAACAACTTATTTTATACTGTAAAATATTTACAGCATAAGTGTTTTTACTGTATTTTTGTATCAAATAAATGCAGAGATGTCTTTCATTTTCTTTCTTAGCGACCGCTAACTTTTGAATGCTAGTGTATGCATCTACTTATAATTCTACACATTCTGTGTTATATTTCATGGACAAGTAATAAAAGTTTTGATTATAGCAGATTTTGGCATGGGTGAATTTTGCAGTCACTTCACATAGAGTTGCACATGTGTAATTTAGTTTGTCGTCTGTACGCGCTAGCTTGTGAATTATGTAATTTTCTAAAGGTGTTTCAGTCTTCAGTGTGAGTGACACTTGTGGACAGCACATAACAAATTATACCACAGCCTGTAATTCCACCCTAATTTGAGCTTGTCGGCCTGTCAGATTCAAGATATATTGTGTGTCTGTGTGTGTGTGTGTGTGTGTGTGTGTGGCATGAAGTTACAGTATACAGCCAGTCCAGTGGGTCATAAATTGCACCTACTGTGCCTTACACAAAACCTTTTCTTCAGCACAGAGGACAGTGTTCTAAACTCATTCATTATTCATGACTTGTTGAGGCAAAGTTGAATTGGAATGACAGCAATAAAACCGTGTAAAACTTTTCAAACAAGACATTGTCAAGCCAGCATTCAAAGTTTGCCTTGCCAAATGAGCTTTTCTAGTTAAAATGACAGTTTTATAGCATTTTACTGGGAGAACATAGAAGGCCCAACCATTGATCATTGGTTGAAAGATCTGTCACATTACAGTATATTGCATTGGAAAGAATAAGCTACAGTATAAAGGGCAAACTGAAGGACTACTATAAAATTTGGAATCTGTTTATACAGTTTCTGGAAAATAAGCAAATGTTGGCACAGGCAATGATAGATGCCTCTGACTTTACTGACTGATATGTATGTATATATATGGTGTGCTTTTGTATTTGAAAATATGTGGATATGTTGTTAACTTCTTTACTTGTGTAATTGAATTTTTGGATTGTGGAGGAGTTAAAATATATATAAAAAAGTATTTTCTCTCGATATTTTCATTTCATCTTCCCCTTTCTTTTAATAAAATTTTTTAAATTATTTTGTATGCTTTTAATTCATTTAAATTTCACTTCCTTACAGTATGAATTGCCCTTCTGAATCTTATTTGCTGCTTCAATTAAAATTCAGCTATTTAATTCGCAATGTCACACCACCTTGTTTTATGCACATTTTGTGAATTTTATTTGCATCTTGGTGTTTCTTTTTTAGAATTTTTCAGCTGCCTGAAAGGAACGAGATCTACCTTTGCATTCCTAGTCACAATCGGTGTGTATTTCAGTATGCATTGTACATACATGCCTGTATTAAAGTATCAGGCTCCTGACAGAATTTCATTATTTATAAAACAAGTTTAACCTTTATAGAGTGGCCCAGCACAGTGTTCGGTGGACTGGCAGAATTAGCTGTGATTGTATGAATACAGGAGAAGGCCTCTGGTGAGCATTATTGATTATTCATGACTTAGGTCTTTTATCATCTGCTGCTGAATTCTAAAATGCTTTGTGTGTGTGTGTGTGTGTGTGTGTGTGTGTGTATGTGTGCGTCATTAGATGCTTGACTGATTATTGTCGTGCCCTCATCTGTAGGCCACCTTTTGTTTTTTTGTTGTTTTTCCGAAAAGTATGCCCAACCTTCCCCTGCTGTAACCTTTTGCTCTGTGTCCTATTCTTCCAGTCCCCATTGTTCACCGTTGTGTTTGACATGCTGATTCTCTGATCTCTCATCTCTACGCCTCCCTCTCTTGATCTCTATCTCTCACACCTTTTCTCTCTCCTTCAATTTCTTCTCTGCCTCAGGATTCTGAGGAGCTCTGTTTGATTTAAAGGGAGAAACACAGTGATACGTTAGAGAATCTGAAATTCATTATAAATGTGGTTCTAGAAATGTGGTTGACTCTGAAAATTTTATAGCAGCAACAAAAACATCATAAAGTCCTGTAGGTCTATGTCCCACAACAATATGAACAAGCGTGCAGTAGTTGTTTATCAGCTTCTTCTGTGAGTGTAATACTTTGATCTTTTGATATGTTTTTAAAGCTGAAGTGTGTAATTTTTTCAGTTTTAAAAATGCTTTATGTCCCATTTTAGTGTGCTGAACTGTAAGTAAGCCATTTCTAAGGTTGATTTCTTGAAGACTGTAAACACTGTGTCTCTGATTGTTTGAGTTGTCACACAGCTCTTTTCCGTATGATATAGAGTTTAGAGTTTGAAGCGGGACCAAATAATGGAAATGGGGTTGTAGGAGTGTTTGGAAGACCTGCAAAAAATCCTGAAAATCATTACTTTTGCTCTTCCCTTTGGTCCTATAAGTGGCACACATTACACACTTCAGCTTTATTGATTTTGTCTTTTGCTGTGTGTGTGCAGAAGGTTTTGCGTACATTGTGAAGACCAAACGTCCCCAAGAGGAAGATAAAACCTGAAATCATCTGTATTGTAGGAACCAGACAAGTTTTAGGGGACAGAAAATATCACCAGTTCCTCACTAATACAGTAAAACAAATGTGTGTGTGTGCACGCGTGTACACAAGAGTTATGGCAATTTAGGCTTTTAATTTCATCTTTCAGATTCCTTATAATGATTTACTGTCCTTTCATGTACAAGAGCACTGAAAGCTCCCAGAGATTATTGCTGAATTGGATGTAAATTGTGTACAACAGGCCATTTGTATGCTTTCACCTTTGCTTCAATGGATGTGATAACTGAAGCCATAAATAGATTCATAAACAAAGGTGCCAAAACATCCTATTCTTCATATTATGGCAATATAGGATGGCAGAGACTGATAACTGAGATGGATTATGTGGGCCAGAATGTGACCTTGTTGAAGTTGCTGGACTTGGCTGCAAGAAGTGTGTGTGTGTGTGTGTTACAGAGCCAGAAAACGTGTGTGTTTTAGCTGACTGTTAGATGTGTGTGTTGCGGTGATACAATGTAAAATTGAAGTTCACTTAATTCATTTGTGCTGGGACTGAATGAATCCTTTTTGTTGCATTGAATTGTATAACTAAGCAAAGGCAAAGTCCTGCTAGGATTGCATTTAAAAGAGTTTCTGTTGTAGTTTTTGTAGTTAACATTGTGCTGAAGAGTAGAGCTTATGGTTCGGTTGTAGGATGTTTATGGCTTTGTTGCTTCCCTGTGGTAATGATTGTGCATGGACAAACTACAAATGTATTTCTAAAATTTGTAAAGGTTTAAACACATGCCTTATAAAAAATTAGAAAACCAAAAAAGTATGTACTTATTTACTTAATTTACTTGGTGAAAATCAATTTTTTTTAATTCCATGTGAAATTTACTTGAGTTTAAAAACTTGCAAAAAAAAAAAAAAGAAGTAAATTTTACTTACTTTTTCAGTGTCGTTGACTGGTTATGTTACTTTTGGTTTGTCTAATGATTATGGCTGAATCCCAGTTCTCATACTTATACTGCACATTAAAAGTAGGTACTCAATGACATGCTGTGTTACTAACTTAAAACTGTATTACAGTTTAAAAAAAAAACAGCAATGGTTTGAAATCTGGGAACCTTTAACGTACAGTTTTCTGTGTACTGCGGTTTTGCACTAATCCTAGTCTTGCATACTATATGAATAGTATGTGAATTGGGATTCACCCTAAACATTATGCAGAGAGACACAGATCAGTTTAAATCTACATCTAATTATTTCATTACACTGAACTGCATTAATGGTGGTTACCATGGTGATGTTGTGAATGAGTGATTTCCATAAGATAATATCCTACATGAATCTCAAAATCTATAAAACACAAATGTAATAATTAGTGGTCAAATCAAATATGGACAGAGATGTATTTCCAATTAATTAAGACACTCTCTTAAGTCCATCTCTTTTGATCACATTAATTTTAAACACATTTATGCAAGTTTGTTTACGGATGGATGGATGGATGGATGGATGGATGGATGGATAGATGGAAATACCTTGTGTTTCTGTGGCTGACTAGGGAAGAGTGATATAAGGGTCTTTCAACAGATCTGGGTTGTATAGTAATTTAATTACTGAATGGGTCGTCACTTAAAGACTGGCTTCTATTCACTCTGACCTCAGTGTCTCAATGAAAACATTAATCAATACACAGCTTTCACAAGGCTGATCTCTCCAGGAGCCCTCATGAACATTTCAAGCAAACCTCCAAGGATTCATGGCCTCGTTCCTCCCAATGAAAGCCTTTCTGTATACCATTCAGTTACACTATTGGAATCACCTTTCGATTGCTTAATCAATAGTTTTTCAGATGTTTACATTAGCTCAGGAAGTGAATCTCAGGTTAAAAATTAATTCAAAATTGTCCTTCGGCTGACACTTTTATCCCAAACAACTCTCAGTACAGTTATTACATCAACAATGAGAGGTTAAGTGTCTTGCTGAAGGGCACATGATGATAGTTTATAGATTTCTCTTTGTACAGGGTCAGATCAGATCGAATCTTTAACCACTTACATCACTAACAGTTTTAAAATGATTCACTAAATGGTTTAATTATTTGTATCTGGAGCCAAATGTCTGGAACTGTTTCAGTATTTTGTGTGTAGGCACACACTAATTTGTGGTAAAGAACTAAGGTAAGAAATCAAGTGAAAGCTAATGGAAACATGGAAAAGGAGTGTGAATTAAAAGTGTTCTGTTTTTATTGAAACAGGTGTTGACATGTACACCATCTGTATGTGTCAAAAGAAGAAATGAGTGTGTGATGTTGGTAAAATATGTCAGTATGATTTTGTCGGTGCCTTTTTAGAGCCTTTGATGTGATATTGTCAGAACTAAAGACCTGTGCAGTTTTATATTAGTTTGCATGCACCGATGAAGGCTTTCTGGAGCTGCTTTACATAATTGTTGATTCACCTTTTACCACACTAATCTACTGGAACCTGATGAAGAATTTCAGATGAAATATTTGAAGTGATTAGAGCTAATGAAGTATGAGGGATGAGCATTTCTGAAGTCATTCAATTGGAAGTACAAACACAGTAGGCTACTTGCAAAACGCAGCTAAAAGCTCACAGCGAGAGGTTCACTGCCAGGCCTCCACTACACAATCAATGATACCAAGGTACTGCAAAAAAACAAACTAAAAACTAAAGCATAGTCTTGGCACAGCCAGTTAGTTCATGTTGTATTTGATCCCTGTACACATCTTGTACATTTAGGGCCAGTTTTACTAAACGGCAAATTAGCGCGAGAGCGCAATTCCAAAAAAGCAAGTTAAAAATATCATGGCTTGGCAAATGATGTTTTCGGATAATGTGTTCTTCTGGCATTACAAATAAATTAATTTGTGTGGAAAAACCCTCTTCCTTCTACCACGCGCTCTCTGTTCTCTGCGGTGCCTCCTAGCAACAACAATTGCAGGCATTTCAAGCGCAAAGCAGTTTACGACATGCTTTTTTTGGCCGTTAAATAATAGCGCAAATGCCAGAAATTTGACAAGTGCAAACATTAGTAAAATGCGTTGCGTGATTCATTTGAATACTCTCCTCCCATAACTTTTGCGTCTGAAAGGGAAATTCCTACAAATGCATATTCAATAAGGTCAGGCGCAAAAATAACTGTGTCCACGCCTTTTCAGCGCTAATTCTTCACTGCGCGTCTTTAGTAAATCCTGACAGTACTGTTTTAACGCCGAAAGACGGTTTGCACTGGCGCAAGCTGTTAGTAAAACTGGCCCTTATTGTGTAAAATAAAATGTGTTAAAACGGTTAGTTCTGGTCCTTGATTCTGATTGGTTGAGCCATGTTCGCTTCACTGGAGAAATACCTGTCGTTGCTGCTGCCCAATCCACTGGCCTTTTATCTCCATCCAAAGCAGACAAAATACACAAAGGATGTGTATATATATATATATATATATATATTGCCATTGGACAACAGTTACAATGCAACAGGTTACAAGGGAACATTTTTTCTTTCTCCTAACGTAAGGTATATTAGAGAGCCCATGGGGGTGAGCTTCCTTGGCTCTGTGTTGCCACAGATTTGTAAAGCGGCTGGCACTGAGACGATCTACACCAACCGCTGCTTGCTAAGCACGACTGTACAAAAACTCTCTGATGCCAGCCTAGCGGCGAGAGAATTCATGTCAGTGACGGGGCATAAATGTGATTCGTCCCTGCAATCTTACTGGCGGTCTAACTACAACGAGAGAAGATGCTGGAGCAGCATCCTTGCCTCTGGCATGCATGAATAAAGCTAACCTGTACAAAATCAGAAACTCCTCTTTCAGCAAAGAGGAGCGCAAACAGATTTGATCCATTCTTCAACAACTGCACAATATAAATGTTGATTTATAAAAATAGGCAAATATTGATCGATAAAAATAAATACCCAAGTCTTAAAGCATGTTTTCCACTCTGTCTTTGTTTCTGCACCATTTTGTTGCAACCACAACTGTTTCTAATGAAAAACATTGTTTGGTAGAAGAATATTTTTTATTAATATTATAACATTTTATTAGCTTTTTTTAAAAAAAAATTTATGAAACCTAGCTACGTATATGGAATAACCAATAAGCAATAAGCCCCGTGAAATTGCAGTTTACAGTGAATTTATAACAGCTAAGGGGTTTTTAGGCAATCCACTCCGTGTCGTGCCTAACAACAGCCCTGTTATAAATTCCTGTAAACCATGCCTTCACAGGGATTATTGCTTTAATATATGAAGTATACTGTATTTTAGAATGGTTAAGGCTTGTTTGCTTGTGATGTTTTTGGAATATACATTGCCACCAAAGTATCAGAACCTGAGAAAAAATCTTCATTTCATTGCATTAGCTATAAAATATCAATATATTGCTTTAGCTATAAATTATCAAACCAATTCTCTTCTGCAAAGAGAACTAACTATTTTGAGCCACTTTTTCAATTATTTTAACCAAATGGTCTTCATACTGTACATCCACAAGGGCATTCTTCGTGGATATACAGTATAATTTCCTAGCAGAGTAATTCATCATATTCCACAATGTTATGCTATACTACTTTAAAATAAATGCCACTATTTTTTTATTTAATGCTAATTAATTTATACATTTTTAATTTTGGCTGAAAAAAATATTTTGGGGCTGCTGTATATTTTATAATACTATTTATTTATTGTTTATTTGTTTTTGTTTTTTTGTTTGTTTGCTTCTTTCTTTCTTTATTTATTTCTTTCTATTTTGATCACTTATGTGTATTTTGATCACTTTATGTTTTATCATATTGCCTAAACTTCAGTTTGGACCAGCTGGCAGTCAAAAATCAGGCTATCTGGACCCATAATCCTGGCTTAAATTATTTTAATCATTAGTCAGAGACTTTGCTGATTTTAAATGATAGACAAATACTGTTAATCCATGTCTGAATGGTGAGTGGGCTTTGTATCCGTCTGGGAAATCACCCATTAGTGAGATGTGATTTGAATATACCTTGACACTAAAGGAATTTAGACATGATTAGTTGTATGGGCTTCTTGAAAATGACATTAAATATTCATCGTATTTAGTAAGTGATTAATCATTGTGTTTATGGTTAAATTAATATGAGTGGCACTGCAAGTGGGCAAGCTTCAACCTAATGTAATGAGTTTACTATCTAATTTGAGCTCATGTATTTTCAGAGTATAATTTTGCGGAGTGAGATACCGTGATGTGATGGACTTGCTCTTGGGAACATTTCGTAAATATGTAAGAGGAAAAAAAGTAAAACATTTAACAGGATGAGGCTAACATAGCTTCACCGTGACAGGCTGCAACATGTCCAAAGGCGATAAATCTATCCCAGATTCTAAGCTGCTCAACAGATCCATAATGTGCTTAAAAACAGCATGTAAAAAAATTAAATCCTCCATCCTGCTACAGGAGAAAAAAAAGCTTCGGGGAACATTTTGCCCCAGCATAACCAGGCACTGTTTCCGAGCAGACACAAACAGTTCATGGGATCTTCACAGTGAATGAGGCGAGATTTCATTTTCTGATAGAGGTACATGAGAGAAAGTTTCCTAATTCGAGATATGTCACACAGGAGTTTCATCGGTTGTGGAGAATGGGGGGCTAATCTCCGAGGACTGTGTTTCTTGGCTATCTGTAAAGGGAGGAAGACAGGGAGGATAGCAGGACTTACCTCCATAAGATGACATGCCAAGTCAAGCACAGTGGCTGATAGAGATTCGTTTACTCAGCAAATTGTCCGAGACTGTGCACGGGGTGCAGCGCTTTATTGTTTCTACTAAGAGTATAAGTGATTTATGATGTACCCCGTGGACTTTAGTCAAGGTAAGTGCCATATTTAATTTGACACGAATGAAAACGTGGCTGTGAGGGATAGACATATGGGCTGTGGGACTGTACTGTAAATTTGTTTTCAGTGTTTCATCATTGAACAGATTGTGCATCTCTGTTATCACAGTTTTGTTACCAGTGTTATTTATATAGTATTATATTATTTATTAATATTTTCAAATAGGTTTTAATTTTTTTATTTTAATATATGTGTGCTTTTGTCATTTTTAGTTCATTTTAGTTTATTCATTTTACGGCTTCAACCCCAACTTATTTATTTCAGCTTGCATAGGCAACATTTTTAAAATGTATTTTTTAAGTTTTTAATGTAATGTTTATTTTATGTCAGCTTAGTTTTAATTATATAAAATGATTTTGAATAGTTTTCATAAACAAAAGCAACACTTAGTATAGCATATACTGTAGAATCCAATTGTCTAAAAGTGAAAATGCTTCTGTTTTCCATTTTTCATATTTAACACAGAACTTTTCTTCATAAATTCTATTATTAGCATAACAATTTGAGTGAAAAGTTGATCTGAAAAAGTAATAATTATTACACATTTATTAAAAATGATTACCATTATTGTTGTGGTTTCTTTGTTTAAAAATGTTAAAAATCCTAAAACTTACTTTTACAGTATCTCACAAAGTGAGTACACCCCTCACATTTCAGCAAAAATTTTTGTATAATTTCTCAAGGGACAATACTGCACCAATGAAACTTGGATATATTTTAGAGTAGTCAATGTGCAGCTTGTATAGAAGTGCAAATTTACTGTCCTCTAAATATAACTCAACATATAACCATTAATGTCCAAATAACTGGCAACAAAAATGAGTACACCCTAAGTGAACATGTCAAAACTGTGTCCAAAGTGTCAATATTTTGTAGGGGCACCATTGTTATCTAGCACTGCCTTAATCCTCCTGGGCACGGAGTTCACCAGAGCTGCACAGGTTGTTGCTGGCATCCTCTTCCACTCCTCCATAATGACCTCACAGTGCTGCTGGATGTTAGACACATGGTGCTTCTCCACCTTTCGCTTGAGGATGCCCCACATGTGCTTAATAGGGTTCAGGTCTGGAGACATACTTGGCCACTCCATCACCTTCACCTTCAGCTTCAGCAGCAAGGCAGTTGTCATCTTGGCGGTGTGTTTGGGGTGGTTGTTATGTTGGAAAACAGTTTCTGAAGGGAGGGCATCATCTTCTGCTTCAGAATGTCACAGTACATGTTGGAATCCATGTTTCCCTCAATGAACCGCAGCTCCCCAGTACCAGCAGCACTCATGCAGCCCCAGACCATGATGATACTACCACCATGCTTGACTGAAGACAAGGCACAATTTTCTTGGTACTCCTCACCAGAGCGTCGCCACACATGCTGGACACAATCTGAGTCAAACAAGTTTACCTTAGACTCATCAGACCACAGGACATGGTTCCAGTAATTCATGCTCTTGGACAGATTGTCTTCAGCAAACTGTTTGCAGGCTTTTTTGTGAGCCAGCTTCACAAGAGGCTTCCTTCTGGGACGACGGCCATGCAAACCGACAGTGTGTGGCGTATGGTCTGAGCACTGACAAACTGACCTTCAACTTCTGCAACCTCTAAAGCAATGCTGGCAGCACTCATGCGTCTGTTTTTTGAAGCCAGCTTCTGCACCTGACACACAGCACAAGCACTCAACTTCTTTGATCGACGCTTGCGAGGCCTGTTCCGAGTGGAAGCAGTCTTGTAAAACCTCTGTATGACCCTGGCCACTGTACTGTAACTCAGTTTCAGGGTGTTACTGAACTTCTTATAGCCTAGGCCATCTTTGTGGAGAGCAACAGTTCTAATTCTCAAATCCTCAGAGAGTTCTTTGCCATGAGGTGCCATGTTGAACATCCAGTGGTCAGTATGAGAGAATTGTACTCAAAGAACCAAATTTTAACTGCTCTAAAACAAGATACACAAATTTGTATGGTCCTGTCAAGCAGACAAAAACATGAACATGATGAATAGGACATGTGGCTTTGCATGGTTAAACGATGTATAGCTGTTATCACTTAGGGTGTACTCAGTTTTTGCCAGCTTTTTTGACAATAATGGCTGTATGTTGAGTTATTTTCAGAGGACAGTAAATCTTTACTGCTATACAAGTTGCACATTGACTACTCTAAAATATATCCAAGTTTCATTTCTATAGTATTGTCCCTTGAAAAGATATACTAAATTGATTGCCGAAATGTGAGGGGTGTACTCACTTTTGTGAGATACTGTATATTCTTAGTTTTTTTCCATGTTTAAATCACATTTCTGAATCCCAGATTCTTGGAGACTTTTGCACTGCTCTGTTTGTTTACTCTAAGATGCGTGCAGATTCTATACATAATATACATAGTTTACCTAAAAGAATGATCTTGGACTAAACAAACAACAACAAAAAAAGTATTTAACATTGTCAAACCTGACATTTTAAACGTGGCATTGATGCTGCTTTATTGTATATGGCTGTCAGTCTAAGGCTGTTATACAGCAGTAACAACATTTCTGATTTTATGTCTTTCATCTGTTTGAAAAGATCCAGACGTGTCCTGTGGGTAATGAAAGAACTGATCACTGTTGCCCTTCCGCACACCCTGTCTCATATACCAAACAGAGTCCCTTTTGTAATTAATTCTAGCAATTACTGGCAGCTGTGTTAGTAATGGGACAGGGTTTTAAAAATTGGACATTCAGCTTTGAGGAGGCAATGCAGCATTTTCTTTCTTTTTTTTTTCTTTGACTTGCTTTTCCATGTTCCTGTCTATATTCTCAAAGTTTTTTTTTTTTCTTTCTTATTTTTCCACTTCTGTATGCTCCCTTCACACTGTCTACTGTGGCACCTGATATGTTTGTTTTGAGCTGAGCTTTATGTAGCTCTCTAGTGTGTGTCATGACACTGTGATACTGGGTTTTTTAAACCTTATAAAGATTTTTTTTTTGCCCCTCCTTCTTTCTTTTGTTTTTGTTCTCTTTTGTGACTTCCTGGAGTAAATCAAGTGTGAACTGTAACTTTCCTTTCACTGCACTAGTTTGACAGATATATATTCCTGCTTGCAGTCAGTAGGTATGCATATTAGCACTCAGTGATAACGTCAGACTATATAATAGAGTGATAAAATCAGTGAAAGGCTCACAAAAGATATAATGAATGCAGCAGCGTATTTTCTTTTGTGTGCTGCTGATGTGGTTGGTTAATTTGTATGCTGTATTTCCTCATTACCATATTTAATGTGTTGCTATTCACTTTGAAAAGTTATTTCAGCTGTAATTTAATTACCGAAAAACCATTTTTAATTTAGTTTTAGTTTCTGTTTTAATATGTAAGCTTGTTTCTGCCACAGGATTAAACAATTAAAAAGGTAACAGAATAAACAAACTTTTAATCTTACAATTCAGACTTTTTTATATTGCACAGTTAGTTTATATCACACAATTTGGACTGCTTTTCAATTCAAAATTGCGAGATATAAACTCAGAATTGCACTTACATTTCTGAGAAGAAAATACTCCAAACTGTGAGATATCAGTATTGCAATCGTGAGGAAAAAAGGCTGAATTGTGAGATTAAACTCAGAAAAATTAATTGTGAAATGTAAACTCAGAATTCAGAGAGAATTCGGTTCTTGCAATTCAAAATATTTCAATTCAAATTCAGAGTCACAATTATCTTTTATTTTAAATTCAGTGGCAGAAACAAGCTTCCATATTTTAATGCAATTTTTTTCTCTCTCTCGGCTAAACCATTTTTACTACAGTGTCTGAGCTTTCTATGTGGTTGCTCTACTTATCAGATGATCGGATTAGTATTGTTTTTCACCATCACAAGAAAGGGCACCCAATAGAGTGGGCGGCACGTGTTGAGTCTTATCTGCACACCGCTGGTTTATTATAGCCCAGAATGGGCTCCTTTGGGATCTTACATGTAGCTAGTCCAGGTTATGACGCCAGCGGTCCAAGGACAGAGAAGATGAATAGAGGATTCACAAGAGGGATGGTTTCTCTTGCAAGGTTAGCGTATCAGTACATCCTCACATCCCCCACATGCGCTGTGTCGAGCTTATTCAGGACCAGCTTTTCATGAAAGAGCATATGGTCTTACTGAGACTTCTGTAGTAGAATGTTAAATATTATAGATGTCAATTTGATGTGACGGGCTTAGTTTCTGTTGTTTTTTTGTCATTATATAGTGTAAATATAAGTTTAAATAACACACCACTGATTGTTGGTTGGAACCAGACTTGGCCTGAAATATAGGGCTTTGATATTTTGCACAAGTGACAATCTGGTTTGTGACATTTTTAAATCCCATCTTTAGTCTTCTTCCTCATCATGTCCACATGCGAAAATATCTTAATAAAAAAAAACAACAATTCCCAAAAGTTAAAGTTTACACACACACAGACTATACTATGTATGATATATATATATATATATGATTTTATATACAACACAAATCAGAAAGAGAAGAATTTATATTTTTATTTGCGTTTAGGCTGCATTACTTTGATCAAAATTTGTATTTACTGTTAATAAATTGACAATAAAGACATTTATAATGTAAAAAAAAAAAGCTGTTCTTTTGAACTTTCTATTCATCAAAGAATCACAATTTCCACTAAAATATTAAACTGATTTTAGCATTAATAATAATAATAAAAATGCCACATCATTATATTAGAATGATTTCTGAAAGATCATGTGACACTGAAGACTAGAATAAAGGCTCTTGAGATCTTAGCATTGCATCACAGGAAGAAATTACATTTTAAAATATATTTAAATAGAAAACATTAATTTAAGTGTAATACTATTTCACAATATTACTGTATTTTTGTTACGTGCTGGAGTGCTAAACAAAGCGCACGACGAAGGAGTATAATCAAAAGAGTTCTTTTAATAATCCACATAGGCAAAAGAGCACAACCAAACACAAATCCAAAACGATAGCAGACAAGGGAACAGGGGAGAACACAGGCTTTAAATACTAAACACGATCAAGGAGAAACAGAAACAGGTGTGGAGCTAATTAACTAATAACCATGGAAACAAACTAGGTAGGGTGACGGAGACATAGAAAACTAAACTAAAACAGATCAACATGTAACAATTTTCTAATAAGATAAATGGCCTTGGTGAGCACAAGAGACTTTTAAAAAGATTGAAAGTCTTACTGACCCAAACTTTTGCACAATATTGTATTGCCTTAAAGATGCCCCACAATTGCTATGTATGGAAATCCTGCTGCATTCCCTATAAAAAGACCTCTGTTCTCGATGAGACCAATATACAGCCTCTTTAAAACACTCTTTTTCTTGTTAATTGGACACTTACATTAAGAAGCCTCTCAGCAGGCTATTTTTTCTGAAGGCCCCACTCACAGCCCTATTAAAAGTCATGTCTCAGTGTTGATTATTGCCTTAATGTGATTGAGCTTTTTAAGGATGACCTCAAAAAAGATGAAGGACACCAAAAGAAGAGACATAGGAAGAAAAGAAAGAAAGAAATAGTACTTTCAGCAGTCAAAGAACGATGCTTGACAAAAATGATTTGTGAGGTGGTGAAAAAGGTAAAAAAAAAAAAAAAAAGGACATTGATGAGAGGGACTGATAGAAAGTTTTTGCAGGTTTTCTTGTTAGTCTTATATTTGCTTCTGCTGCAGATGTCAATATGTGATGATTACGCTGTCAGGCTTGATTGTTCTCCTTTTAAACCAACACTGGTTTTGATAATGGAATACAAGCTCATTTCCAAAAATGACAGAATCAATTTTCTACCCAAGATTATTCCTGGAAACAGCCGCATGGATTTTAAAGTAAACACAGAAGCTGTATACTAGGTGAATGAACTGAATGAGAAAGTAGCATTTAATTTGTTTTGGTTATTTACAGTGTCAGCTCGCAAGAGACATTTGCGCATTACAATTAAGTATGTGGACTGTGTGATGTACAAATTGGATTACTTTTCTCAACTCAAAAAGGCACACTGAAAAACGTGAATGCAGCACCTTGTCAACAACTTTAATTATTCATCAAAAGCAAAAAGAAATATTGAAAATGATATCTCATTAAATATTTGGTTTAGGTTGTTGTTACGGATGAAACCTGAGAAGAGTGCTAACGTATAAAAATGTTTCCCGGTTGTAGAATTATGTAGTTGCAACCACTGGTATAGGCATTTTGGAGAGCGTTTTAATAAAATATTGTAAGAACATTTCACATTGACATCCTAACACTTGTTTTTACCTCTGTTGCTCTTTGTAGCAGGAATATAACAACCACTGTTTGAGTAAGGAAGAAAGGCTCAGTATGTCTCAACTCCCGATCTCTTTCTCTTCTTCCTCTTTCTTTCTGATCTCTATCATTTATTCAGGGCTGAGCCTATCCTCACCAGAGTGAAAGAAGATCACACTAGGATAATCCTCCCCGCTATAGATAATATCAAGTACAACACCTTTGAGGTGCAGCAATACGCTAATGCAGCTCATGGCTACAACTGGGGACTCTGGTGCATGTACATCATCCCACCACAGGATTGGCTGGACAGGGGCGATGAGACTGCCCCCATCAGGTAAGGGCATCCAGTGGTCCACTCCATAATGCATGAGGACATTCTCTGAAATATAAATGACCAGGGATATAAGAGATGAATATTTCAGAAGTGATAAGGTGGCATTAGTTTCCTGGATGTGCAATAAATGCATTAATGTTTTTGCTTCCTTGAAGGATTTGTTCTTATGTTATACAGCGCAGAAAAATGTTTCAATCCACATTTTAGGGTTGCACGGCCAGTACTAAAAAAATAAAAACTACCATGGATTACCACAGTTTGCCATCATTATTTTGAATATTTTTGTTTTCTGACCTAGACGACAGTGTGCTGCTACTGTTGTAACAACAAGATCATCATGGGGAAAGTTTGATCCCTAGGGAATGGATGAACCAATAAAATGTATATAGTCACTCTCAGTTGCAAGCTGAAACAGTAGTAATATAATGTTTAATAGCACTTCTGTTTGTCAGTGTCTCAGTTTCAGGCCTACAAGTATGAAATATCATCATGTTTTTGTTCAAATATTACTTGCATGCCAAAAAGTATTTGTACATATAAACTACAGTTTAAAAATGTATAAATGTTATAAAGTAATATCAAAATAAGTGACACATTCATTAAATATCAAACTAATTGGCATATTTATGTTGCATGGTTTTCAGTCGAAACAAGATTAATTGTGTTCGGTTTCAAAATGTGAAACAATAGATAGCCTATATATTGTTCAAAATGAAGACTAAATTAAATGACATTTTCTAGTTGTCAAACATTGTGGAACATGTTAATGTTAACTAAAAAAATGAAATATAAATCAGCATAGTGTTGTTGCATCTGAGAAAAGCTCTAGGATTATTTGATCCAGTGCAATTAAAAACATTTTGAAGTGCACTAATACTTATTGCCACTTACTGCAGATAAGTAAGCATTGTCAACGACAACAAAAAAGAGATTAATTGCAAACTATTGGAAGATATTGATTTAGTATTCATACCATGGTGCAGAAGCTGGTGTCATACGGCACCCAACATTGTGATGCTGTCCAGCTCTACCACACTGCAATTCTCAAATCATGAACCTCTACAGGGAAATACTCATTTTATGGTTAAAACCAACTTGGTGAAATGAGCTTTGTTACAGCTCAGTCCTAAACCCCTGAGAGCAATGGATATACCCTGCTGGAGGAGAGTGGACTTTTTCATTTCGTATGAAATCTGGTCAAGGTCACTATTGTGTGAGAGTATCAGGACAGCAGAAATCCCATTCATTATTCATGCCTCTGACTGATAGCTATTTGGAGAGAGAAACTAGGCCTGTAGCCCAATATTACTGGAGCCGATCCCTGTGATGCCTCATATTGGCTACTGAATTTTTATTTATTTATTTTTTTTTTTTCAGTAATATCTAATACCCTAAGAGCTTTTGATGTGCAGAGCCAGGGCGATCTCATTCCTTTTCATAGCTATTCATATTTATATATGTAGCACGTAGCATCTAAAACATAAACATTTCTTGTGTACAGTATATTTTTATCTTTAGAGACACAAATCGAATACCATCACAGTTGAAATATATTTGTAAATGTACTGTTTGTATAGCTAATTTTAATTGTCATAAAGCTCAAAAACCCTGAAATATAAGAGAAACAGTTGATTTTGGATGTTTGTGCGCTATCACAGAAGTTCTGATTTCTTTTTAGAAATTAGGCAAATGCACAATATGTAACATATTTGCTCTCATTTATTATAAATACAATGAAATCAACCAATGTTTTATTTACTAAAACATCTATTAAAGTCAAAGTAAAGTGTGTTTTTTTTTGTTTTGTTTTTTTGACATTTGGCAGATGCTTTTATCCAAAGTGCATTCAAGGTATAAATGTTTTAGCAGCAAGTGTGTTCCTTGGGAATTGAACTCAGGACCTGTGTGTTGCTAGCGTCATGCCTCACCAGATGAGCTACAGCTTTAGGATCTTAATTAGTAAATCTTTCCAAACTAATTTAGCCTTTGCACTGTGCTTACAATCCTTTACCTAATTTGGTGTTCCACAGTAGAAAAAAAATGCTTGTAAACCTCTTATTATTCTATTTTGTCAATAAATCTTTTTGTCAACTTGCTTTCCTCAATTAGCACAAGTTTTGTGTTTCTTTTTGGAACTGATTGTGAGGCCTCATTGATCTGAACTCATGCACCTCAGTTTTGAGTGCTTTATTTGTGGATAATTTTGGCAAAGGAAATCCGCTTGACCGGAACACAACATGAGGGTTAGACTAATACGATGAATCTCTCCAGATCGATACCTACAGTACCTCAAACCTCAATTTAAAAAACAAAACAAAAACAAATCACATATGTGGCCCTGGACCACAAAAGCAGTCTTAAGTCGCTGGGGTATATTTGTAGCAATAGCCAAAAATACATTATGTGGGTCAAAATGATTGATTTTTCTTTTATGCCAAAAATCATTAGGACATTAAGTAAAGATCATGTTCCATGAAGATATTCTGTAAATTTCCTACAGTAAGTATATCAAAACTTATTTTTTGATTAGTAATATGCATTGCTAAGAACTTCATTTGAACAAATTTAAAGGCGATTTTCTCAGTATTTTGAGTTTTTTGCACCCTCAGATTCCAGATTTTCAAATAGTTGTATCTCGGCCAAATATTGTCCTATTCTAACAAACCATACACCAATGGAAAGCTTATTTATTCAACTTTTAGATGATGTATAAATCTCAATTTTGAAAAATTTACACTTATGTCTGGTTTTGTGGTCCATGGTCACATATGTGTGTCCTGAGGTAACAATATGAGTTAAACGTTTGAACAAAATCTCATTACAGAAAAAGGCATCAGGCATCGTCCATGCAATCCTTTCCTCAAGTGCTGATATTGACAGGTTAAAATGGCCATCCACAGGCCTGCAGTGTGTCAATGAGGTGCGCTATTGGAAATCATTCCAGCTTCCAGCTCTCAAGCTCTCGATGTATCCACTGCAGCTCAGCTAGCCTGTGGCTATTCAGCACTGAGGATCCCAATGCTCATAGCACACTGCAGCAGGGTTTATTTAAATGATTCATGTTTACTGTTAAATGAAGGACAGTCCGGTTCAAATGTCTGTAAATAAGCAATTAGTCGCTCTAAGGGGAGAAACGCCATGATTTGTATGATATTCCACATGAACGCTTTCCAGAAAGACCACCCTGGCTAGGTCTTTTATTAGGTTTTGTACTTTCTTTTTGTACTTTAAAAGAAATTAAAATGATAACTATTATCTTTTCCTCATTTTATGTTGACTTAAGTGTTTTATTTATCTATTCAGAATAATAATTAAAGACCTGCTGTTATATGAAAAATGTTATTATTTTGAATAGGACAAATATTAAACAACAATAGACATTTATGCATTTGGCAGATGCTTTACAAGAGTTTGTCTGACAAAAGAATATTCTTACAAAATTGGCCAAATGAATTCCTTTGTGGTTTAGGGTTGTTAGAAAACAAAACCTAAAACATTCCAAGGGTGTGAATATTTTTATTGGCACTGTACAGACTACAACACAAAAGCATACCACAGACCACAAAAACTATTCATACAACGAAAACATTGACATTCTTTTCAAACTATGGGCTCTTTGCAAAAGTATCTGGTAATTGTGATGTACTAAATCACAATTAAACCAATATTGGAACGAGTGAAATATTTTCTTTAAGACAGCACTGTTTACACAAAGACCTGGACTCAATTTTTATTTTTTTCTCCTTTCTTTGTGATCTAAATAATGGATCACAGTACGACTGTTTGTACATCTAGCATTCATTAGCCTCTCAAAGAGGCCCACCTGTGGTTAGCCCACAAACAATTCACTTTCAACCCACCAGCAAAGCACCAAACCAAAAATGACTTTCAATGACAAACTCATCTTGAGTTTCTGACACACAACAGTTGTTTTGTCTGTGGAGAGCTGACAGGCTCGTAGGGGCGGCTCAGAATCGTCTTGCCCCCTTGCTGTGTTCACAACAAACCTCAGATCTGACCCAAAAGTTTTTGTAACAGAGGCAAGAGTTTTAGAACAATCACAAGTGAAAAGTAAACTTGGTAAGAAAACTTTTACAAAACTCCATATTTTGGTTTCTGTATGACCCCAACACACTGAGGCCAAAAAAACAATAGAAATGTTTTATTTAGCTACTTGCTTGCTACAAAAAAATAACACCAAATTATATATATATATATAAAATTTCCCACAAGGCATTCACATTTTTGCATTGTCATTTATTAATGAATTGTATAAAGATATCATATATCATTTGAAACTACTATTATTATTTCTACACTTTAATCATTACTGTTTCCAAGGTTGTCACAGAGTGACATTTACTTTGAACTTCTTGGAAAGGGTTTTGAATTGAGTGTGTCTCTGACCTGAGAAACCAGGGACAACTGCTATCTCAGCAAACTGCCATATGTGGATTTGTTTTAATATTACACGCTGAAGAGCAAGAAACCAAGTGGGAATACAAGAAGAGTGGGAAGAAAGAGAGTAGCACTTACAAAAACAAATAAACACTTTTCTCTACTATATGCCTGATTACTCTCACCACACAGTCTGTCAGCGGTGTGTATTTCTGTTTAAACACACACAGTTTCTACTTTACATATGACTTCTGGCTCATCTCACTCCCACTCAACAGAAATTCTTCATGCTCTGTAAGAGGGCAGATTCTGCAACCTCTGATTCGTAAATGATTTCCAGTCCACTTCTCTCTCTGAGAGTTATTAATTCATCAGCACTTCTTTCCCCAGCCATGTTCAGAGTCAGCTTTTATCTATCTATCTATCTGTCTGTCTATCTGTCTATTTGTCTATCTGTCTATCCATTGTCTGTCCATCCATCCATCCTATCTATCGGTCCAGTCTCTCTGAATATGAATGCACATGTATATTTCTTGCACACAGGACACCTGCAATGATTGGCTGCTCCTTTGTGGTGGATCGTGAGTATTTTGGAGAAATCGGACTGCTTGACCCAGGCATGGAGGTTTACGGAGGAGAGAACATTGAACTTGGTATGAGGGTAAGTGAGATCCTTAAGCTGTATTTGTGCACTTATGCCATTATTTGCCTTAGATAAGTGAAGTATGGTGATGTAAACATTTGCGCATAAAAACAATTTCTAAAAGAGACAAATAAGTGTCTGCCTTGTTCATTTTGTTCACTTGAGACATTCATAGTCCAGTGTATTCAGGTAATTGGAATTCATTGAGCATGGAGCTGTTTTAGCATATGAGACCCTCTCAGAAATTACAATTCACGATTGTTGCCACCCTCTCTGTAAATTCACAGGTGACGATGTAATTAACTCCATCTGCAAAGCTTCAGGATTTGACATACGTTTAATTACATTTCTTCATGCTTTCATGCCCAAGGCGTCATACTAGAGACTGTTTGGGGGGTAAGCGTGCAGATTCCCCCCTCGATCAAAGAGTAGATGCGTTGCCCAAAGGAAGTGAAAGTACTCAGTGCCAAATTACACAAGCTCGAATGCTTTAAAGGCAGTAGGGTACAAAGAAAGTAGATTCCTGCAGCTGCAGCCCTGAGAGAAATTTCATGGCCCACATGGTCTGTGAGCCAATGGAGAATTGAACTTGTTTAAATTCAGAAGCTGTTCTTTCTGTGGGGCGTCGAATATCCTTGGAAGATTTGCATAATTTGGATAAAAATCCTTTAATTCATTTTAAAGATTCATTGCCAGTGTTGGTTGACAGAAATGTGTTTTCAGCCTGATGATAGATTGAACTATGGAGATGAATAGTGCTGGTTGAAACGTCTGGTTGAAGACGGTTTCAATTGTCTGTTTGTTACGTCTCGGTGACAGTTGATACAAAAGCAGACCGAGTCATTTTTGGTTTTCTTTGCAAGTAGTTTCCTGGAATGTTGTACTTTCTTTTACGTAAATTCAGAATCAGCAGTTCTCCTGAAACCTCAGAGACATTTTATACTGGATCGGTACTGATTGAAATTGCACGGTGACTGTTTGCACCCCAATAGCATCATGTTCTGCTATTTTACGTGCTGAAACTTGATTGTAAGGACTTTTTGTTTGATTTTGTACTACAAATAATTATGGCATTGTCTGTGTTTGCCACATATCCTGGCTGATTTATTATACATTAAATAAGACTTTCTGTTTAAAATGTAAATTGTTCACATATTTACCAATATTTCACAGACCACATTTGAGAAGATTCTTGCTGTTTTACTTTTTTCTGACCCCAGTTTGAAATTGCCTGGTCTAGTAGACCTAAAGGAATAGTTCGCCCCAAAATTAAAATTTTTAATTTTACCCTCAGGCCATCCAAGATTTAGATGACTTTGTCTCTTCATTAAAACAGATTTGGAGAAATGTAGCATTGCATCACTTGCTCACCAGCAGATCCTCTGTAGTGAGTGGGTGCCGTCAGAATGAGAGTCCAAACTGCTGATAAAAACATCACAGGAATCAACAAGTAATGCATCCCACTCCAGTCCATCACCTATCAGCTTGTGAAGTAAAAAAGTGTCACAAGACAATAATTAATATCTCATGGACCTCTTTTTCATTTTGAGCTGAACTATTCCTTTAAAGAAAACTTAAAGGCATATTTTAGCCAAAAAGTCAAAATCATGGCAACATTTCCTCACACTCATGTTAAATTAGATTCATTTTTGGGTAAACTATAACTTTAAGTAAAACAAAAAGTAGCACAGGCTTACTTCACTCTAGCCTATATTAGTGTAAGCATGTGTTCTGCATTCCATTTGTTCCTTCATTACATGCTGCAGAAGGTTTCTTGTAACAGAAATAATGATAGAATTTAGCAAATGCGTCAAATTCCCAGCTTTGAAATAAACCAAATGCTTATTGGTGCCGAACACAGTGATGGCACATATGATCCATCTCAGCCTCTGGTTAATCCTCCAAAGCTGATGCAGCTCATTCAGGAGGGATAACTTTGACTGACAGCTACATATTTAATAATTAACCTTATGCCACTCCAAATAGACAACCTTAGTTCACTCTGTAAAGAGATTCAGCAGCAGGGAGTCGAAGAGAGGACGTTGCGGAGCAATAGGCTCGGATTGAATAGGTTATATGAAGACTAAAAAACATTAGAAGAAATGTGATGGGAGTTTAATTTGTGTGAAGTTGTACCAAATGCCCACGAGGGAAATTAAAACTGCGGTAAAATGGCTCAGAAAGAGCTGATTTGAAACTTACAGCCCAAACTAACTGCATTTAGTGTATATCAGTTACATTTTATCCTGAAGTGACATTTTGCTGTTTTACCAATGCAAGCAGGAGCTCATAGGCTAGGAGAGGATGATTCACAGGGGTCCTTTTTTGTGAGCGGCCATTTATAGCATGAGGACTGTCAATAAACTTGTTTACTTTCTTTTCCAACTGCAGATTTTTGGACCTCTGGAGTTTTATTTACATTTATGAATTTTGCAGATGCTGCTCTTTTAACAGTGTTGAGCTTGCAGTGTATAAAGATGCAATGCTAAACAAAAAGCTGTAGTAAATTATGTTGTATTCTAGTTTGTTAGATAAACATTGAATCTCTCAAAATTACAGCATGGGATCCATTAATTACGTTAACACCAAAAATTGTAACAATGTTTTAATGTTGATATATATATATAATATATATAAAAGATGTTTTTTCTATTATATATTTTATTATATAGTTTGTCCATTGAGTGTAGTGACAGCCCTAATATATATATATATATATATATATATATACATACATATACATATATACATATATATATATATATATATTATATATACAGGGCTTGACATTAACTTTTTTTGCTCACCGCAGGTGCACAGATGGCACTAGGGACGGGGGGACATGACACCCCCAGATTCATAGTGACCAGATCCGTCCCCCTCACTGTCTCTACGAAAGGCGACATCGGTAAACATAGGATTAATCAGGGTTTCCGCTATGTACATTAGCCTAAGTACAGTAGTTGTGGCCCGGCCCGCTGCTCCTTAAACATGCACTAAGCAATTTTTGAAAAACGCTTTTGACCGCAGTGTCTGACCGAGTCAGTATATATAAATTGCAGGCATCAGGGAGTCCCTACTATGCCTTGCATTGAAACTGCTTTTGAATGCACGATCGCTTTTTAGTTTCACTTTCACTTTCGAGATTCGCTATCGCACGTACTCTGTTTATACTATGGAGCGGCAGTACTTACCACACATTTTACAAGATTAGATTGTCAGTGGTGCTCAGGATCTGTAAATCATTCGCCATCGTCCTCAGTCATCTCTGTTTATTACGGTGGCCAGAGAGCTCAACGCACAGCACATAGCAAAAACACCTGCAAATTAAGAAAACAACTTCCTCAATTTCACAATGCACACGCTTTGCTGGTGCTTTTCTATTTGCATGTGTTTTCTGAAGTTGCAGCAAGTTGAGCTCTCTCGGCCACCGTATTTTATGTGGTAAGTGAAATTTTATGTACTGTAATGTAACAGGCAACCGTTAGCAATCGTTATTTGTTTTCCGTGCCTTTCTGAATACGGATTCACGCTTCGGGCACACCCCCTAACTACCACAACCACCCAATAAAAATCCACCCACTCCTCATTTTTTAATCCCCTTTAAACCAAGTAAGTCTCACTAGGCCTGCCATTTTGATTCTCTCGCAGTGTGACGTCACATTTCGGAGGGCCGGGCCACGGGGTTTGATTGACAGCCCTGCATTACTGTAGTTTCCACCCTCAGCTGTTACACTGCACTTCATTTTCTCTGCGCTCAAGCAGCTGTAACGTCAACAATGTCTCGCAAGCAATCCTGGTGCTCTGTGTCTGCATGTAATACTGAACATAAGAGTCTTCATTTTCTCCCAACATCTGAGCTGCTGAGGACGCTGTGGATTACTTTCATTTTTCAAGGTAATTGCTGTAGATATGCAATGCAGAGAGATGTATACGCGACACCCTCTTCTGGCGACGGGGCGGGAATATGCAGCTCATTTTCATTTAAAGCCATACACTCTAAAACAGCTCTGTTTTTAGACACACCCCAAAAATGACATTTTCCAACTGTTATAATAAATTATCTGTGGGGTATTTTGGGCTGAAACTTCACAGACACATTCTGGGGACACCCAAGGCCAATATTACATTTTGTAAAAAGGGGCATAATAGGTGCCCTTTAAAACATATACATTTATCTTACTGTCTTAATAGTTTTGACTTTTAGAAGGCATATTAGGGCATAATAGCTATCCACTGGTTCGTAGCAGGCGGGGTGATAATGCAAATTCATTCTCTGCCAGTAGGTGGTGCTTCTGGAACAGCAGAAATAAAGTGGTTTCCCAGGTAAAAGCTGGACAAAATGCAGAGCTGCGCTTATAAACACTACTTCATCAGGCATTGTATGTAGACGAGATGAAATGAAAATGCCAGCAAAAGATGTCTGAAGATGGTCGGTTCTCTTCAGAAGATATGTTCATATAAAAAAACCTGCGCTGTGTTTGGAGCACTTAATATCTTAGCTTTTTTAAAGTTTAATCCAGCCATATTGTGATTCTGGTCTTTTAAGACATAATAATAAAGGTAAAATAATAATAAAGGCTTTTCTTTAAAGGTTTTAAGACTTTTTATGGCCTTAAACTTGATACAACTAAATTTTAGTCTTTTTAAGGACCCTCAAGCCCCGAGTGTATTATTTTTTGTAGACTGTTTTGTATACTTTTTACCCAGGAATGAACTCAATTATGAAGAATGAGTGATAAAAATTAAATAAAATATTTTAATTAATTATAAATTTATTTAAATATATATTTACAGAAAAGGAATACTGCACTTAGATAAACTGGGCTTTTCATTTTTTTTCCCTGCTTTAAACTAATGGCGCTGAATTCAGCAGGACTCAGTTGCTCAGATACAGACCTGATTCTGCAGAACCTTTTCTAATGATTCAAAGGACTTAATGAGATGGATTTCATGTAGAATCAGATGTAAAGCAAAACCTGAACCGAGGCTAAAGCAGCACGTCAGATCTCCAGTGACTTTTGTCCTTGCTTCAAACCTTCCAAAAGGGAGCAATTTTTTCATTATGAACACAGGCGAGCGGGTCTTTTCCATCTGCGGTTGCTTCACTTCACACCCAAACGCACACATACCGCACGGACGCTGAAAGGCGAATACAAAACAAACCAGTGAAAGGAGAGAAGGAAGATGACCTTTGGATCATGTTGGCGAATTGTAAAGCTTTTAAATCTTTCTGAGCAGCATCTTTGCTTGAGGTTGTATTGTACATTCACAATTGGTTTGACCTTTGGTCAATCGAATGCAGCTTTAATGGACTCAAAGGCATGTATTTTGTCCTGTTGATATGCACTATGGGAAGCTGCTCGATTACTGAGCGTCTGTCTCTCTTTGTTTTATGGAGATAGATGGAATTCATTTGCATAACTAACTAGTGACTAACCACATGGATCAGTGCAGCTTTTCTCTTTAATTGGGTTATTGGGGGAATATGTTTATTAGTTGCTTTAGAAAATTGACTGAGACACTGAGACGGAAAGCTTTCTTTCTGAGCTCATTCCCCTGTCTGCGTGGATCATGTTCAAGAAGAGCAGCGGACTCTGAAATGTTTCTCTGTAAGAATCACAGACATTTCAAGGTAAAATCACAACCGATCTGATATAACCATCTGGGGAGGATAAAGAAACTCACCATAACTGGAACATAGTCTAATTTGTTTTAAATGGGTCATGTCATGACAGATTAATTTTTCTGAATCTTTTGAACACAAATCTCCCAAAAACATCAGAAGCGAAGCTGCAAAAAAGGCTCGTTTTGAACTTGGGTCAGCTTGAAAAGTGCATCGATTTATATTTGATCATTTACTGATTCCTCAGCATACGGTGGATTTTAACCATTTTTGCAGCACCTTTTAGACACATTTTCTCACAACATACAGTAAAGCAGCTTTGCAAGGAGCTTGTTAATGAAGGATGGGCAACTGGAAACTATATTGGACCGGACAGTAACCTCAAAAACCATTCTTAAGAGTAGCTACTTATTTCAAGAAAGAAGAGTGTTTACATACTGTAGAAGTCTACAGTATTTGTTCCTCATTAAAAAAGTTTTGCCCCATAGAAATTTCAAGATTATTGCCGATTACAGATTATTGATCATTACAGCAGCAACAATGTTCAGCATAATCTCTTCTCTCCCTTGTCATTTTTCTTGAATTATCTTTTATTTCTATTTTTAATTTTTACTTTACTGTTTTTTTTTTCTGTGCATGCTTGTGTGTGTATTTTCTTTGTATGCATTATTTTAAAAATTTGTTAAAATAAATTAAGTTTAGGTGTACAACAGAAAAAAAAAGCTAAAGTCATACAATGAAGATATTGCTTGACAGCTGACAAAATTAATAATACGGCACAGAAAGCTCGTAAAAACATGCGCCAAGGAGATGTTTGTTCCAATGTTTCCCTCACTGTACTATCTGAATTTATTTTCTCCTCTGAGCCAAAATTGAGTTTTATAATTTCCATTAGGCTTAGCTCACACTGCAGATCTGGAACGAACTCATTTTACCTCTCCTGTTCTGTGTTTAGTGAAGAAAGAGGACATGAGAGATGCAGGTGCTCTGGGATGGGGGGGAGGGGGGCTCCGTTATGGCTCATATGAGGTTTTTGATACATCCCACAGATCATGCTGTTTGAGTGGAATGGATGTGATGTGTCTCTCTCTCTCTCTGTGTGTGTGTGTGTGTGTGTGTGTGTGTGTGTGTGCTGGTACATCTTCTTGCTGTAACTTACCTACCCATCATTGTACACGTGCACCGAGAGAGCTAGTAATTTTGTGCTTCAGTTGAGGCACCAAGTTTTGACAATTTGTTAAAATGGAAGGAATGGATGGCTGTTCTTCCTTTCATGGTGGCTTTCTCTCGGCTTGGCGCTCTCAGCTGGGACGCCCTGACTACTCTTGCAGCCGGCGCCGGGGGGGAAGAGACTACAGCTTATCAAACACATATTAAAGGAAAAGAGCAAATGTCAAGAACGTCAGAATTTGAAGTAAGTGCTTGTAAAGTAAAGAAAAGAGCATGAGCTGAATTTTAAACATTTTCTTCTGGAACAGATGCCACTGTTCACATGCTATAGAGACTTAGCTATTAAATATCATGATATATTAATCATATGCACTACGAATGCAAATATACTTTAGATATAGTAAATACTTATAGACAGACTATATTTTTGTGTGCCAAGAATACTTGTAATGTTTGTTACTGTGGTGGTTACAAACTTCAGAACTCAAGGGGACAGTAAAGGAACCTTCAAATGTACACTACGGTTCAAAATCTTGGGGTTGGTAAGATTTTTTTTTTGTAATGATTTGAAAGTCCCATATGCTCACCAAGGCTACATTTATTTAATCAAGAATCCAGTAAATCCAGTAATGTTGTGAAATAATATTACAGTTTAAAATAACTGTGTTCAATGTGAATATATTTAAGAGTGTAATTTATTCCTGTGATCAAAGTTGAATTTTCAACATCATTACTCCAGTCTTCAGTTTCACATGATACTTTAGAAATCATGTTGATTTGTCATCTAAAAAAACATTTCTTGTTATCAATGTTGATAACAGGTACGCTGCTTAATATTTTGTGGAAACCAATAATACATCTTTTCAGGTTTTTTTCGTTAATAGAAAGTTCAAAAGAACAGAAAGACTGATACAGCTGATGATCATTTTAGCTATAGCACACCAATTGATCATATTAATGTATAATGCAATATTTTTAACACATTTAATGAATTTAATGTTATTTTTTATTTCATTTTTATTCAAAGAACCTTAAAAAATTGAGAGAATAATGGCAATAATTTTATTCTATTGACAACCATAGTTTTTAAGAAGTAAATCAATATAGTTTTTGATTCAAAAAAGTGATTATCTATTCTACTGTGCAATATAAAAAATCTCATCAAGAATTTGTTCTCATGTAATGTTTTTGAGTTTGTACCTGCTATTATTGAATTGAAGGATAATATTCTCTGTAAAACGGTAAAGGAATTTGGTAATAAAAGTAGATTTTTTTGTTTGTATTTTTTCTGTTTTGTTATTTTTTTTTTATTTTTTAATTTTTTATATAAGATGTGTGCTGAGGCTCTGAGGTTGCTGCAATATTTAGTTTATAAAAGCTCTGTATTAATAAATTTGAATGCAACTGAGGTGGTTAGACAAAAAAAGACGTCAACTTAGTACAAAGTAAGAAGCTTCTAAATAATATTAATATTTATTATTTTATTTTGTATTGGCTTCAATACATTGACATTAGGGGTGTGCGATATGACGATTTTTGATCGTGGACGATAAAAATGTCTCCACGATCTGCTTTTGAAGAAATATCGTAGTATCGTGCTACATCGCACATTCTGGCGCCTCCGTGCAACACGACATACAGCGGTAGACAGGACACTGCACTTATTCGCGATATCAAAAGTACATTATTTGCATACAAGCCTATGTTTCATTCGCGCGCTGGTCTGACGTCCGCTTTTTCTGAGCGCATACACCCGAAGCGCGCGCACTAAAAAGCCTGTTAAACAGCGCCTGATTACTGAACTAAGTTATCTTTTGCGCTAATACTGTCAAAACACACAAGGTTTACATATAGACTCAGTTGGTTATGTCTAAAATGAAAGTAAACAGTTCAGAGAAAAACGGATATGTGCCTGTATATTAGATGCGTGCAGCTCTTAAAGGGACAGTACTAAACATGCAGCCGACTGTCATTAAAGGGATAGTTCACCCTAAAATTTAATTTCTGTCATTATTTACTCACTCACATGTTGTCCCAACCTGTATTAATTTCTTTCTTGTGCTGAACACAAAAGATGATATTTTGAAGAATGTGGGTAACCAAACAGTTGCTGGTCCACATTTACTTTGATAGTAGCAAAAAACCACAGTGACTTCTACTTCATGTAGAAGTCACTGTGGATCAGCAACTGTTTGGTTTTCCACATTCTTCAAAATAGCATTTATGTTCAGCAGAAGAAAGAAGCTCACTCAGGTTTAAAACAACTTTTGAGTAAATGGTATAAAAACAACGAGAAAAATAAAAATCACTCGCTACTGTTGACTGAAAAACTTGAATACAGTTGCTTTAGGAATCAGTCTATATAGTTTTTGTTTTTATATTTGTTCATTCAAATTCTTGAATGCTCCTGCTAAATACAGGTCCTTCTCAAAAAATTAGCATATTGTGATAAAGTTCATTATTTTCTGTAATGTACTGATAAACATTAGACTTTCATATATTTTAGATTCATTACACACAACTGAAGTAGTTCAAGCCTTTTATGGTTTTAATATTGATGATTTTGGCATACAGCTCATGAAAACCCAAAATTCCCCATCTCAAAAAATTAGCATATTTCATCCAACCAATAAAAGAAAAGTGTTTAATACAAAAAAAAGTCAACCTTCAAATAATTATGTTCAGTTATGCACTCAATACTTGGTCGGGAATCCTTTTGCAGAAATGACTGCTTCAATGCGGCGTGGCATGGAGGCAATCAGCCTGTGGCACTGCTGAGGTGTTATGGAGGCCCAGGATGCTTCGATAGCGGCCTTAAGCTCATCCAGAGTGTTGGGTCTTGCGTCTCTCAACTTTCTCTTCACAATATCCCACAGATTCTCTATGGGGTTCAGGTCAGGAGAGTTGGCAGGCCAATTGAGCACAGTAATACCATGGTCAGTAAACCATTTACCAGTGGTTTTGGCACTGTGAGCAGGTGCCAGGTCGTGCTGAAAAATGAAATCTTCATCTCCATAAAGCTTTTCAGCAGATGGAAGCATGAAGTGCTCCAAAATCTCCTGATAGCTAGCTGCATTGACCCTGCCCTTGATAAAACACAGTGGACCAACACCAGCAGCTGACATGGCACCCCAGACCATCACTGACTGTGGGTACTTGACACTGGACTTCAGGCATTTTGGCATTTCCTCTCCCCAGTCTTCCTCCAGACTCTGGCACCTTGATCTCCGAATGACATGCAAAATTTGCTTTCATCCGAAAAAAGTACTTTGGACCACTGAGCAACAGTCCAGTGCTGCTTCTCTGTAGCCCAGGTCAGGCGCTTCTGCCGCTGTTTCTGGTTCAAAAGTGGCTTGACCTGGGGAATGCGGCACCTGTAGCCCATTTCCTGCACACGCCTGTACACGGTGGCTCTGGATGTTTCTACTCCAGACTCAGTCCACTGCTTCCGCAGGTCCCCCAAGGTCTGGAATCGGTCCTTCTCCACAATCTTCCTCAGGGTCCGGTCACCTCTTCTCATTGTGCAGCGTTTTCTGCCACACTTTTTCTGCCACACTTTTTCCTTCCCACAGACTTCCCACTGAGGTGCCTTGATACAGCACTCTGGGAACAGCCTATTCGTTCAGAAATTTCTTTCTGTGTCTTACCCTCTTGCTTGAGGGTGTCAATGATGGCCTTCTGGACAGCAGTCAGGACAGCAGTCAGGTCAGCAGTCTTACCCATGATTGCGGTTTTGAGTAATGAACCAGGCTGGGAGTTTTTAAAAGCCTCAGGAATCTTTTGCAGGTGTTTAGAGTTAATTAGTTGATTCAGATGATTAGGTTAATAGCTCGTTTAGAGAACCTTTTCATGATATGCTAATTTTTTGAGATAGGAATTTTGGGTTTTCATGAGCTGTATGCCAAAATCATCAATATTAAAACAATAAAAGGCTTGAACTACTTCAGTTGTGTGTAATGAATCTAAAATATATGAAAGTCTAATGTTTATCAGTACATTACAGAAAATAATGAACTTTATCACAATATGCTAATTTTTTGAGAAGGACCTGTACATCTATTGTACCTGAAAATAAAACACTGTTTGTTTTATTTGTATATTATGTGTATTTGTAATGTGTACATTTGTTCTTATTTTTTAATAAGAAAGATAAAATAATGACACAGATTTTTATCTTTGCCTACTTTGGCCTAAATATCTGCTATTCTTTTTTATTTTATTTTTTTGAAAGGTTTCGTCTTGATAATAGGGAAATTAGTTTGGCTGTAATGCTCAGACAACTTGCAAAATTGTAAAACCAACATGACAAAGAATCGTGATAAAATCGTGAATCGTGATATGATATTTTTTCCATATCGCCCACCCCTAATTGACATTTTTACATTCAGTTCTTTTATTTTGCAAGCATTTTTGACTCTGTAATATCTCTTTTTTCCTCAGCATAAATGGGTATATATATATATATATATATATATATATATATATATATAAATAAATTTGTATATATATATATATATATATATATATATATATATATATATATACATAAATTTGTATAGCTGTCTTTATATTTTATAAAGGAGATCCTCTCAAGGGGATTTTTATATTGGGTGGTCCTCGCCGTCTGAAAGTTAGCAACCCATTGCATAGAGAATTGGGCCTTAGCGTGCTTGCATTTGCCAGACAGTTTAAAGCCAAGCGTTGATTTATGAGATCTAACATCCATGAGCTTAAACTTTACATTAACCTTCAAACATCCTCGCATTATATAGCATCACATGCTCTGCGTGAGAATATTATTTTTCCTGCTACGCTCCAAGAGCTCCACAGCATGCAACCTTCCTTCCAGTGGCTTAGAATTACATGTTGACATGTAAATAGGAGCAAACACTTGAACGAGGAATATAAACCTTCATTTACCTCAAAGGATTCTCATTAACTCATATTTGAATGCCGATGTGTGTATGCTTTTTTAATATGCAACATTATTGTACGTACGTGCCATCATTCGATTCCATTTCCTAAGTCATTTTCATCTTCTTCATGTCTTTGCAAAAACTAGTGTATTACCATGCAACTCAATCCAAACAGTTTAAAGATCCTCAGCAAACACAGTTAGTGAAGGCTGAGGGGGGAATGATAATTCATTTAGTAAAGCTCACTGGCAGAAATGCAGCCCATGCATCTCATCCTGATTGTGAGTCTTGGGAGGGAAACTGAATACGTAATTGGAAATCTTAAAATGATTTTTTTTTTTTTTAGAATGTCCCCAAAGGGCAATGGAAAAGTCGATTATCCTTATTCAAGTGGCTCACAGTGGACAGATGCTTTCAGGCTCAAGGTTTCTTATTCATAGTCCAATAGCCAAAGCTAGTCATGTTTTATCCTGCCTATGCTAGTATAAACTCAAGCATCTCATTTGAATGTTGTTTAATGATATGTAGAAATTTTAATTGTTGTAGTTTAGTGGTATTTCTATACTATTATAGTATTTATTAATATTTTAATTAGGTTTTATTTTTATATTTTCTGTTTAATGGTAAAGTTTTAGTCATTTTGTTATGTGCTTTAGTCATTTTTATAATTTTTTTATTATAAAAATATGTATTATTTTTATTTTTTTATATATTTTATATATATAATTTGTACAGAATAAAAACCATTGCACCTATGGCATGTCCCCATAAAACATCTAAACCTGTGTGTGTGTGTGTGTGTGTGTGTGTGTGTGTGTGTGTGTGTGTGTGTGTGTACCTGGTATTCATCACATTATGGGGACCAAATGTCCCCACAAGTATAGTAATACCAGTAAATTTTGACCTTGTGGGGATATTTTTTTGGTCCACATGAGGAAACAAGCTTATAAATCACACAGAATGGAGTGTATTGAAAATCTGAAATAGCACAAAATTTCCTGTAAGGGGTAGGTTTAGGTGTAGGGCAATAGAAAATACAGTTTGTACAGTATAAAAACCATTACACCTATGCAGAGTCCCCACAAAAAATGGAAACCTGTGTGTGTGTGTGTGTGTGTGTGTGTGTGTGTGTGTGTGTGTGTGTGTGTGTGAATTGTGCGGACTTTCCATAGACTTCTATTGTTTTTATACTGACCAAACAATGTTTTATATCCCCTAACCCAACCATACCCATAAACCTACCCCTTACAGAAAACCTGCTTGCATTGTTACACTTTCAGATAAACACCATTTACTATTTTTAATATTTTTTTTCCCTTGTCAAAAATTTCAGGTTTTACTATCCTTGTGGGGACATTTGGTCCCCTTATAAACAAGTACTCACACATTTCAAGTTCCCACATTTTTACTGTAATGATTGCAATAACTGTGGTATATTTTGGCAGTAAGTTACCGTGTTAGTGTTAATATTTGTTAGAGGATTCAGCACCAAACCTTAGGCAGCGTTTCTACAGGTAAAACGTAACGAGCGGTAATGAGACAGGATGTCAAAATCATTTTTAGTAGCTTTTTTTAAATCTCAGTATGAATTACCGTGGCACTTTTATCTATCCGCTAGTGTGACAGCATTAAGTCATGGCCTTTTATTGCTATTTTTATCATTGTAATGATCATCAATAGCGGCTGATCACTGAAATATGACTCGGAGAGCACAGGCTGGCAAGAGGGTCCAATTAAATTAGCCAGTGCTTGATCTGAACCGTACTTCACATAAAACCGTCTGGTATAATTAACGTGATTAAAATAATAGATGGCAAAGCTTTGTCTGTTCCCTGTCATAGGAAGAATGGGAAAGAAAGTGAGACAGAATATAATGCTCAGGGAGCGAGAGAGGAGGAGCAGGGTTTTCTCGGAGGGTTGGGATGTGTCTCAGAGGATGAGATGATGTAACTTTTTAAAAACAAATGAAAGTACGTCAGTCTAACACTGGCCAAACATGCCTGATTTAGAGTAAGAGGGAGGAGTGAATGAATTACACCCACTGATAGCTCCATTCATTTGCATGCTCTGTTTGCATTGTTTTAGCACCCAGTTCACTAAAGGAATTATGCAAATCGTGTAACTGCAAACGCACCCACAAAATCTGTGCTGAGCTAATTTTGCTCACCACAATTGCCAGTCATGGAGCTCGGATCTGATAGCTACTGCAGGTTGTGGAGAAGCCTGACTAAACTAGATTGCAGATGGTTTGTAAACAAGAAATGTAACGAACAAAAATGGTGCAACTATTTAATGAAGTTTTCAAGTTCAGTGTTTTTCCCTTAAACACTGCATTCAAACACACTGCAATTAATAAAAGAAATTAATACCGTTATTCGGCGAGGATTAAACTGATGAAAAGTATGGAAGTATGGAAACAAAGAGCCATACATTGATACAATCATTGATACAAAAAATAATAATAATTTCAAATAAAACTTTCTGTTCATCAAAGGATGCTGAAAAGATTAATCAGTTTACAAAAAAACATTGAGCTGAATGCTGGAGTTCAACAAGAAGAAAACAAGAAGAAATGTTTCTTGAACATCAAATCAGCATATTAGAATTATTTCTGAAGGATCATGTGACACTGAAGACTGGAGTAGTTCAGCTTAGCCTTCAAAGGAGTAAATTACATTTAAAATCTATATTTAAATAGAAAACCATTATTTTAAATTTTAATAAAATTTCATTACTGTTTTACTGTATTTTTGATCAAATAAATGCAGCCTTGGTGAGCATAAAGACTTCTTTCAAAAAATAATTTGAACTTTGAACAGTAGTGTATATTTTCACAACACCGAGCTTAGTGTGTAATATTGTATGGATTATTTAGCTATTTTTTTATTTTGTTTTATTCTACTTTGTATTTTTACATAGAATTTTATGTATTTATTTAATTAATTATATATATTTACATTTATTATATTTCATTTAAATATTTGACAAAGTGACTCATACTTTGTGTTTTATGGCCTTGTTAATTAAGGCAAAAATTGAGTATTGCATCTTAATACCAAAAAAAAAAAAAATCATGTATTTTTAGTCATTTGTCCACTAACCTTTTCATTGTTGCTTGTAAAATTGTTTGATATGACCCCAGTGAAATCTTGAGTAGAAGTCAAGACAGACTGTGCAACATCTTTTATGACACACTGTATAATATTCATTCTGGACAGCACTGGTTTTGACAATATTGATTGATTTTGCCCAATAATGAAAGGGAAGTTATGTCAGAGTGTGCTCCTTGCAGTTGTACTGCCACCATCTTGTTTGCCATGAGTTTTCTGACCTTGATGCCTCTTCTCCAAACCGCTTAATTATGGCTGAAAAAAAAAGTGGAACTCAGTAATGACAATCCCTCCCTCTCAGCGTGAGGTAAATGTGTTTCTGTCAGTGCTCTTCAACAATCATCATTTCATCAACATGGCTCCTGAGTCCAGAGAGAGAGTGATTTGTTTTACTAATGTTATGAAAGAAATCTGAAGAAACGTGGCCTGCATGATGCTGATCTACCGTCTCTTGAATCATACAATATCACTCCCACTTGTACGCAAAGAAGGTCAAATCTATACAGTAACAGAGACTATTTTTATAGAGGACATCCTACATACATGGAAATATGGGCCTATACAATTTTTCAGAATATATTTTATGCCAATGCATTCAGATTTATTCAGTGATATCCAGTCATTCAGAAGCAAGCGTAAAAGCACAGGTTATTGCAGGATATGAAAGAGGCCACTGAAAAGCATTAAATTACTCTATTTAAACACTTACCTAAAAAAAATGGTGTGAGGTTTCCTTTGAAACTGTTTTCACATAGAAATTGCTAGTAAATTGCACAAATAGCTACAAAGAGATGACAAGTAACATGCAGAATTAAACATGTAACAGTATTTTCTTGTAAAACATGCTCCAATAATCCTTAATTAATTTTTTTTTTTTTTTTTTACATGCCAAGCTGAATATTAAAGGCGTCATATGATGCGATTTCAAGTTTCCCTTTCTCTTTGGAGTGTTACAAGCTGTTCGAGCATAGATAAAATCCCTAAAGTTGCAAAAACTAAAGTCTCAAACGCAAAGAGATATTCTTTATAAAAGTTAAGACTTGTCCACGCCCCCCTAAAACGGCTCATTCAAACACACCCCCACATGTCTACATCACTTTGTGGGAAGATTTGCATAACACAGCCCAAATGTATACGCAAAGAAATAGGGTGTGATTTTTATTCTCGCTGTAGTGTTGTTGCTGCCGCCGGCGCCATGTCCTGGAGATGCTGTGTTTCTTTGTGAAAGCGAAACTACTATGTTTGGGCTTCCAAAAGAGGACACAACTAGAAATCAGTGGTTAAGTTGTTTTTACAACACTGTTCCAGAACAGTTCAACCCAAATATTGGAGTGTGTGCAGCGCATTTTATGGAGGACTATTTCCTGAACCTGGGAGAGTAGCCTACAATGCCAGCTGTGCACAAAGTCTGTTTCTATAAAGTAGGGCAATTCCAAGTTTGCAAGGACAGTCTGGCGCTTCTGACTCACAGCCAGTAAGTATGTTCTCATATTTAAATAATTTTCCACTAACTATTCAAACGTGAGTTTTGAGCAGTGTAGAGTAGTGCTTGTTGTTTGTCGTTTCTCCGATTACAAATGCAGACATGGTAATGTTTACGCGGCACGGACAGTAGACAGTATAAGTCATTATAATCAGTAATTATGTCCCCATTGGATGCAACAAATGCCTCATTTATAATTGGTTTTATTGTTTTTGTCTAGTCGTGCCGGGACACATCACAACATGGTAAGCGGCATAACATTTCCATTACACGCTTGAGGTATTCGGCCAATCACAACGCACTAGATAGCTAGCCAATCAGAGCACACCTCGCTTCTCAGAACAATTAGCTTTGTAAAAATCAATGCATTTCAGAAAGGCGGAACATAGAGGAGCAACAATAATGTACAGTATGTGGAAAATAATGTGTTTTTTGAACCTTAAACCACATAAACACATTGCATTACACCAAATACACAAAGTAATGTTCTTTTTAGCAGCGTCATATGACCCCTTTAAATCTTTGATCATGCATACTGGCAAAATAAATCATGTATAATGTGTAATTTCGTTCCTGTATTGATGTATTTCCTATTGAAACAGGAAGTTGCAGTGGGATATTTCAGGCTTTTTGTCTTTAGTCAGTAGTCTTAAGTTTACATCACAGACCTATAAAACCTCACTTGACAGATTTTGTACAGGCAAAAGCAATGAAAACACTGAAGATGAAGATATTTTTATCTTTAGGGATTGCAAAATTCTTGTACTAAAGAGCATTTTATTTGACAAATACAATTAATATGCCTCTCTGAACAAGTTATCAATATTTTTGGTTCAATCAAAATGATGTGCTAAGTTAGTCAACATTTAGTAGTACATTGTATTTTGAAGTTTTTATCTCAGCATTGTTCCTTATCATCATGTAAAGAGATATAGGAGTGCGATATAGGTTTTAATTGTCTTTGGTAACACTAGCACTGTGGTGTTTAACGCAGGTTCTTTCTCAGAGAGTGGGCAGTCTCTTTACTCAACTCTAATCCAAACACTGAGGGCTAACAAGTTAATTTGTTTCTTTTGTCTGTTCTGTGACTGAAAGTAGGCTTTTATTGAGCTTGAACAAAGCACACAATGGAGTATTCACTGTAGAGTGAGAGAGCAGGAAAAAGGTAGACCTGCAGCATGTGTCGTCTGGCAGTGAGGCCATAACAGAACTCTACTACTCTGAGATTGATTTTGTACACCAAGGTTGCACTATGGATCAGTGGTGCTGAAGTTGAAAGTATTTTCACAGCTAATGAAAGTCAGTGAATGCATAGCTAGTTCCATTAATGTCACGGTTAGTGGAAGATAGAGGACCGCTAGCTCTCAACGCGAAGGTGTGCAGAAGAGAGGCAGCGCACTTCTGCTCGTAGCTCTCTGTATAAAGCCACCAAAGATGCACAATGCACTTTATAATTTACTCCTATTTCCTGTCTTGAGTCATTCTAGGGGTTCCATGTTTTTCATTATTTCCTTTGTGTATTTGTGCTTTTGAGTTCTCCTTTTATTAGCTTCTTTTAATGTAAAATATTAATTTGGTGTCCCTGTTTTCAACATCATCTGGTTTCAAAAAGCAGAGTATTCATTAGCTTTGTGTTCTGACTGAATACAGTTTTCAAGCAACATATAATCACAGATATTTTATTTACATTAATAGAAGATGTTTGTCCATTGAGAGAACTATTAAAAGGACTTTTGTCAAAAGTTGGGGTCGGTAATTTTTTAAACATTTATGAAAAAAGTAGCTTACGCACACCAAGGCTGCATTTGTTTGATCAAATGTACATAAAAATATTGTTACAATTTAAAATAACTGTTTTCTGTTTTAACATATTTAAAATGCAATTAATACTATAATTGTAAAGCTGAATTTGCAGTGGTGTCACATGATCCTTCAGAAATCATTCTTAATATTATGTTTTGGCATAACATTTCAAAACATTATTATTATGAATGTTCAAAACAGTTATTCTGCTTACTATTTTTGTGATTTTTTTTTAAATAGAAAGTTCCAAAGAATTGCAAATAGAAATATTTTGTAGTAATGTTTTAAATAAAATCTTTACTGTCACTTTTGATCAATTTAATGCATCCTTGCTAAATAAAAGCCTTATTTTTTCCCAAAAAAGAGGTAATTTATAGTCTCATTTATAATCTCATGTTAAGCTAAATTATCACTTTTTGGTGCAAGAATCTTCAGTTAAGTGCTAAAAGATGTAGAATGGAGTCCTTTCAAATCTAGTAGCGCTGCTTTTGTTGTTCTCTTACGTATTTCAAGGATGCCATATCCAGTGCCATACATAATCTTTTCAAAGCTATCCACCTGTAATGTTAATAGCCGATTATTAATCTACATATGTTCGTTTGTAAGTCTCTGGCCTTTCAGGTCAGTAGACCTTCTGTATCTATTCTCCAGCAGCCAAGCAGTTTGAGCAAGGTTTCCTTGAACTTTCTGGTGCCCCTGTCATCACTGCAGCAGCAGGCTGGCTCTGCTTTATAATGGCATACATTCACTGCCTGTTTTTTTCATATATTTCTATGATGTGGAGGCAGACACACAGAGTCAGCATAATAGTGTGACTGGTGGTGGGTCTCAGGGGAAGAACATATTTGCACTCGTTCTTCCACACATTCATTTATCATCCCCTGTTTCTCTCATCTCAGCACTAACTAATGGCCCTTAACACTTAATTGCTGTATCAGGCAAGCTCACACACTTTCTATTATGAAGGGGGCAAACCTCAACGGGCGAGTTGAGGCGCCCTAAGTAAAAAGCAGTTCATTTTTTGAGCTCAATCTGATGTTTGGCTGAGAATATTTAGATGGCAATACATTTGACTAAGTGATTTTTTTCATATGCTGTAAATTGCACATAATTTGTTATAGTTAAATGCTTACTCTCACAGTCAGGACAGTCAGGATAGCAAGAAATAGGCATAAAAAGAGTTCAAATTATATTTAACTACCTGTATTATTTAATGATGGACACCTTAGCATCACTTTTGCAAATACTAGAACCTATGGAAGCTTGTTTCCACCACAGGATAAAAAAATTATGGTAATCTCACAATTCTGAGTTTATACCTCACATTTGCAAAATATGAACTCAGAATAACGAGATGTTAACTTGCAATTCTGAGCAGAAAAGTCTAAATTGTGAGAAAAAAGTGAAGGAATTTAAAAAAGGTAATTGTGACTATCTCACAATTCTGACTTTTTTCTCACAATTGTGATTTTATGTGTCACAATTCAGATTTATTTTTCTCAGAATAGCGATTGAGCGTCTTGCAATTCTGAATTCAGATCTTGCAGACTTTTTTTCTAGTACTTTGAGACAAAAAAGTAAAAATTGTAAAATATTTTTTAATTCCCTGTTGGAAATGGGCTTTCATAAGAACCAAAAAAAAAAAAGTTTTTATTGTTTTATTTTTAACTGTTATTTACCGTCTCTCTCTGCAGGTGTGGCAGTGTGGCGGCAGTATGGAGGTTCTCCCGTGTGCTCGAGTAGCTCACATCGAACGCACAAAGAAACCGTACAACAACGACATTGACTACTATGCCAAGCGCAACGCGCTGCGGGCAGCAGAAGTTTGGATGGATGAGTTTAAGTCCCACGTCTACATGGCCTGGAATATCCCCATGAATGTGAGTGCAAGTTTTAGCCATCACCAGACCTCATTTGCTTTAGTCTAGACAGCCAATGGTTAATGGAAAATGATTGGTGTGATTAATTTTGTCCTGATTAATTTACTTGCGTGTCTTCTGTGAGAGGCACAATACACAGAACGAGGCTGTAGATTAAGTTTGGCAACTTGTCAGAGTCAGTTTCAATGTCGTCCTCAGCGCACAATTACCGCAGTCATTGTCTTCACAGTAAGTGATACCAGGATATGCTGTAAAAACGTTAAGCTTTACATCAGTTTTTATGAAGGGAGCTCTCGTATCTTGCATTATCAAGCATTATAATTAATAAAATATGCATTTCATTTTAAGAATCTTGGTATGTAAACACGAGGCTTATTTTCTTCCTAAAATGAATAGCAGCGTATTGAAAGGATAATTCAACCAAAGCCAGCACTTAAGTTATGAAAAGGCTTAATTGCATTAAAGTGTTTCAGGAATGGCCTTGGTCAATAAATGGAATGAGATACTTCACCACTTAAAAATTATATCTCCACAGAGTTTTAAAAAGGAAAACAAGTTCATAATGGCCAAGTATACATTATGAATAGTTTATTCATAAAGCAGTAGTGTTCAATTACACACATACTATTGCAACGTACCCTCACTGTGCTTGTAACCGGTCTTGCAGTACTCAGTAATGATAGTGATGTTTACTTATGAAACAAAGCAGTGACATAACTGCAAAAGTAGTCCTTTACGCTGACAGTATTACTGTTGCATATCCAAACAGCAGATTTATGCAGAAAATAAAGTGAATTCTTCTCCATTACAAATCTATTCTCCATGAATATTTCCTTAAACACTGGCCATCATTTGTAAAATAGTTATATTAGCCATCTATTAATAAAAGGTATCGATAATAAAGATTATGTTAGTAAATAGTTTAAAGTAAAGTTAAATATTTTATTTTATTTCATATATTAGCAACTGGGATGCTGTGCACTGTAAAAATGATTTTTCAAAGATCATTGGAGTATATTCAGTTTTTACACTTCAAAAATTTCTTTGCAGTTGTTTTTTTTTTAATTAATAGCAATTTATGAGTGAAAATTGTTTCAGTATACATACTCCCAGTATGCTTGCAGCTATAAATGTATATAAAAATGTCATTGCTTGACTGAATTAAGTGCTGCAATGCATGTTAAATACAATTTTTTTTTTTTTTTGCTTGCTGACATATGACTTCATTGCGTCTGTTGTAAACATAAATGAATGTTAATGTCATAATAAATTGTTACACATCATTAAACACATATCAATTTAGCTTCTACATAGACAAATTAAAACATTAGAGAATTGTGGCTGTATATAAATATTTCAAGTTGAACAGGCTCCCATTGGAAGTGCTCTGTATTTTAGACATTTTAATTAACAGAGCATCAAACCCAGTGAAAAATATGGATAAATACTGAAGCGTTCTCAACTGTTAGGGCGTAAGTCTCTCAGATATGGGACAAACTGCATTCCGTATGCATTGAATATAGTCCTGTTCCCTGAAAAACAGGACCATTTTTGTATATTAGGATGGTTGGCAACCTACAAGCACAGAGACTGAGTTTTAGATTCTGAGCGTGTTAGCAGAGAGTTTCTGAATACCATTAGAAGTTCTTTGCTTCAATCCACTGAGCACTTCTCCATGCTTACTTGAGCCCACTCGCTAGCGCTGGTAATTAAACAGATGATTAGCATGTTAGCGGCTCCTAATGAAAGAACAATTGCAGTCTCCCATGACTGACATAAATGCAAACACGCACTCCTCCTGTTCTCCCTGGCAATTTTCAGACGGATTAGAGCTCTTTTGTTTATGAGCGATGGTCTGATGATGGAACATGGTGAATATGAAATTCAAAATGACTAATATGAACTACAAGAACAGACTGTCCTAAGCTACATAACTGTATATAAAAAGCTTGAATGGTCTGTGAAGTTAACAGCAGGTTGTGGAAATGTAATCCCACTAAATTAACAGTTCTTTAATTAGTGGGCTAAATTCGTAACTATCATATCTATCTGGTAACACTTTATTTTTAAGGACCAATTCTCACCATTAAAGTTAGTATAGTATAGTATAGTATAGTATAGGATAGGATAGATAGATAGATAGATAGATAGATGATAAGAGATCAGAGACCATTCTTTCATGCAGAATCTCTCCAGATCCTCCAGATTCACAGCTCCATGTTGGTGCTTCTCCTCTTTAGTTCACCT
>JAFVLL020041939.1:79029-99799 GCA_021397915.2 Tor tambroides
AGTACGGTGTGCTGAGTGGTGTGAGAGTCCATGTGGTGAGTGAGTGACCTCTGGTGGTGATTGTCCGGAATAGCATGGACCCGATTCGTGACAGACAGTATGATTTGGCATAACATTTCAAAACATGGTAACACTTTACTTAAAGCCTTTCTGTATAATGCATTATAAAAGTAGTTTTAATGCATTAATAATGCCTCGTAGTGCAACTTATAATGCATTGTACAATCTCATGAATAATTGTAACCACAGTTAATACATTATAACACTTATTGTTACACTATGCATTTTAAATTTGGTTATAATTATTTACGACAACATATAATGTATTACAACACACATTATGAATAATTATAATGCATTATACTCTTTAATAACCCTTTATAATGTATTATACATAAAGGCTTCAAGTAAAATGTTACCCAAAACATTTTTATTATTATGAATGTTGAAAACAGTTATGCTGCTTACTATTTCTTGTGATTTTTTTAATAGTAATGTTTAAAATAAAGTCTTCACTGTCACTTTTGATCAGTTTAATGCAAGAAAAAGTTGAATTCAAAAAAAGAGGTCATTTACAGTACATATAGAACTCTTAAAGCTGTCAAAAGGCCCTAGTCAGGGTAAAAAAAAAAAAAATGATCATGTTAAACTAAATCATCACTTTTTGGTGCAAGAATCTTCAGTTAAGTGCTAAAAAGTGTAGAATGTTGTCCTTTCAAGTCTAGTAGTGCTGCTGTTGTTGTTCTCTTATATATTTCAAGGATGCCATATCCAGTACCATACATAATCTTTTCAGAGCTATCCACCTGTAATGTTAATAGCCGATTATTAATCTACATTTTTAAGTCTCCGGCCTTTCAGGTCAGTAGACCTTCTGTATCTATTCTCCAGCAGCCAAGCGTTTTCAGCAACATTTCCTTGAGCTTTTTCGTGCCCCTGTCATCACTGCAGCAGCAGGCTGGCTCTGCTTTATAATGGCATACATTCACTGCCTGTTTTTTCATACATTTCTATGATGTGGAGGCAGACACACAGAGTCAGCATAATAGTGTGACTGGTGGTGGGTCTCAGGGGAAGAACATATTTGCACTTGTTCCTCCACACATTCATTTATCATCCCCTGTTTCTCTCATCTCAGCACAAACTAATGGCCCTTAACACTTAATTGCTGTATCAAGCAAGCGCACACACTTTCTATTATGAAAGGGGCAAACCTCAACGGGCAAGTTGAGGCACCCTAAATAAAAAGCAGTTCACTTTTTGAGCTCAATCTGATGTTTGGTTGAGAATATTTAGATGGCAGTACATTTGACTTTGTTCTTTTTTCATATGCTGTTAATTGCACATAATTTGTTATAGTTAAATGCTTACTCTCACAGTCAGGAGAGTCAGCATAGCAAGAAAAGAGCAAAAATAGGCTTCGAAATGAGTTCAAATTATATTTAACTACATGTATTATTAATGATGGACACATTAGCATCAGATTTGCACATACTAGAACCTATGGAAGCTTGTTTCCACCACAGGATAAAAAAATAAAGGTAATTGCGACTTTTTAGCTCAGTTCTGACTTTTTTCTCACAATATCTCACGATTTTGATTTCTTTCTCACAATTGTGAGATATGAATTTAGAATAGTGAGATGTTAACTTGCAATTCTGAGCAGGAAAGTCAAAATTGTGAGAGATAAACTCGCATTTGCGAGAAAAATGTCAGAATTGTGAGCTTGAAACTTTTGCAATTCTGACCTTTCTTTCTCAGAATTTAGAATTTCTCAGAGTTTACATGAGTTTGCAACTCAGGTTTTTTTCTCCCAAGGAATAAAAAAAAAGTAAAAAAAAAAAAAAACTAAAAAAAACTAAATAATTGTGACTTTTTATCTCACAGTTCAGACTTTTTTCTCAGAATAGCAAATGAACATCTTGCAATTCTGAATCCAGATCTCACAAATCTGCCTTTTTTTTCTAGTACTGTGAGAAAAAAAGAGTCAGAATTGTGATATATAAACTTAGAATTTAGAGAAAAAAAGTCCAGATCGAAAGATAAATATATTTTTTTTTTAAAAATCCAAGGTGGAAAAGTACTTGTTGTTCACAAAATGTAAAAAAAAAAAAAAAAAAATGTTATTACTGTTTTAGTTTTAACTGTTATTTACTGTCTCTGTCCGCAGGTGTGGCAGTGTGGCGGCAGTATGGAGGTTCTCCCATGTGCCCGAGTAGCTCACATCGAACGCACAAAGAAACCATACAACAATGACATTGACTACTATGCCAAGAGGAACGCGTTGCGGGCAGCAGAAGTTTGGATGGATGAGTTTAAGTCCCACGTCTACATGGCCTGGAATATCCCCATGAATGTGAGTGAAACCTCATTTGTTTGAGACTAGACAGCCAATGGTTAATGGAAAATGATTGCTGTGATTAATTTTGTCCTGATTAATTTACTTGCGTGTCTTCTGTGCGAGGCACAATACACAGAACAAGGTTGTAGATTAAGTTTGGCAACTTGTCAGAGTCGGTTTTAACGTTGTCCTCAGCAGATAATTACCGCAGTAGTTGTCTTTACAGTAAGTGATACCAAGATATGCTGTAAATAGGTTATGCTTTACATCCATTTGAGTTTTTTATGAAGGGCGCTCTTGTATCTTGCATTATCGAGCATTATAATTAATAAAATACGCATTTAATTTTAAGGATCTTGATATGTAAACATGAGGCGAGGCTTTTTTTCTTCCTGAAATGAATAGCAGTGTATTGAAAAGATAATTCAGCCAAAGCCAGCACTTACGTTATTAAAAGGTTTAATTGCACTGAAGTGTTTCAGGAATGGCCTTGGTCGATAAATGGATTGAAATATTTCACCACTTAAAAATTATATATCCACGCAGTTTTAAAATGGAAAACAAGTTCATAATAGCCAAGCATACATTATTAATAGATATTCATAGAGAAGTAGTGTTCAATTACACATGTACTATTACAAACATACTCTCACTGTGCTTGTAACTGGTCTTCAGTACTCAGTAATGATAGTGATGTTTACTTATGAAACAAAGCAGTGACATAACTGCAAAAGTAGTCTTTTACGCTGACAGTATTACTGCTGCGTATCCAAACTGCAGATTTATGCAGAAAATAAAGTGATTTCTTCTCCACTACAAATCTATTCCCCTAGTAAAAAAGTAATATATTTAAAATACATTTATTTCAACTATTAACATATTTAGGCTACTGACATATCGCTTGAGACTTAATGATATAAACAGTATAATTAACTTTATTCGGAGTATCACTTTTGCACAATGCACATTTCTTAATATTAAGCCTAAAATGTTTTAATGTCACTGTTTTAATGTCACTGTTGATGAGGATTGTATGATCTTTGAATAATATCAGTCTTTAAATGCAAGATATTTAAAATGTACTCGAAGTATACTTGGAATAGTTCCACTTTAGCAGAATCAAATATACTTCAGTGTATCTTTAGTTGGACTTCAGCACTACTTCAGCACAATTAAAGTGCATTAAGCACAAAATTAGTTGTTCCAATTTAGCAGACTTTAAGTATTCCAGTTTAGTATACCAAAAGTACAGTTGCAGGGTACTTTAAGCACAAAAATATGTACAGTAAATGTATTTATAGTATACTTAGCATGAAATAAATGTATTTCAAATATATTTATTTTTCACTAAGGTCTACATGAATGTTTCCTTAAATACTGACCATAATTGATCAAAATAAAATTTTCACACCTATTTTTTCAGTGTACACACTGTATGTATATAAAAATGTCATTGCTTGACTGAATTAAGTGCGGCAATGCAAGTGAAATACAATTACTTTTTTTTTTTTTTTTTTGCTTGCTAACATATGACTTCATTGCATCTGTTGTAAACATAAATGAATGTTAATGTCATAATAAATTGTTACACATCATTAAACAGATCAATTTAGCTTCAGCATAGACAAATTATAACATTAGAGAATTGTGGCTATGTATAAATATTTCAAGCTGAACAGGCTCCCTTTGGAAGTGCTTTGTATTTTAGACATTTTTAATTAACAAAGCATCAAACCAGTGAAAAATATGGATAAATGCTGAACCGTACTTAACTGTTTAGGTGTAACTCTCTCAGATGTGGGACAAACTGCATTCGGTATGCATTGAACATAGCACTGTTCCCTGAAAAACAGGACAATTTTTGTATATTACAGGGTGTTTGGCAACCCTGCTCCTATCAGTACTAGCACTGAGCATCAGAGACTCAGTTTTAGATTCTGAGCGTGTTAGCAGAGAGTTTCTGAATACCATTAGAAGTTCTTTGCTTCAATCCACTGAGCACTTCTCCATGCTTACTTGAGCCCACTCGCTAGCGCTGGTAATTAAACAGATGATTAGCATGTTAGCGGCTCCTAATGAAAGAACAATTGCAGTCTCCCTTGACTGACATAAATGCAAACACGCACTCCTCCTGTTCTCCCTGACAATTTTCAGACGGATTAGAGCTCTTTTGTTTATGAGCGAAAGTCTGATGATGGAACATGGTGGATATGAAATTCAAAATGACGAAAGACGAACTTAAGAACTACAAGAACAGACTGTCCTAAGCTACATAACTATCTATAAAAAGCTTGAATGGTCTGTTAAATTAACAGCAGGTTGTGGGAATGTAATCCCACTAAATTAATAAATGAACAGTTCTTTAATTAGTGGGCTAAGTTTCGTAACACCATTTATTATTAATGTGGCAACTCCCCAACAACATTTCGGGTAGTTGATTTAACTTCAATTTTTCATGTATTATATTCTCACTACTAACTGATTAGGATAGGATAGGATAGGATAGGATAGGATAGGATAGATAGATAGATAGATAGATAGATAGATAGATAGATAGATAGACTATTTTCACTAAGATAGATAGATAGATAGATAGATAGATAGACTATTTTCACTAAGATAGATAGATAGATAGATAGATAGATAGACTATTTTCACTAAGATAGATAGATAGATAGATAGATAGATAGATAGATAGATAGATAGACTATTTTCACTAAGAGAGCTAAATAGATAGATAGATAGATAGATAGATAGATAGATAGATAGATAGATAGACTATTTTCACTAAGAGAGCTAAATAGATAGATAGATAGATAGATAGATAGATAGATAGATAGATAGATAGATAATATTGTAAGTAAAATAGAAAAATTCATCTATTAGAAAGTGGCTTGTGATATTTTTTTAATCCAGAATCCCAGAGGAGCTGCTCCTGTAATTAGAGTATTTAAATTGTTTTGCATAAAACAGCGCCTGCCAAATGACAACTAACAGTCTCTTTCTGTTGTTCCAGAACCCGGGAGTGGATTTTGGAGATGTATCAGAGCGTGTGGCACTGAGGAAGAAAATGAACTGCAGGAACTTTCGCTGGTACCTCGAGCATGTCTATCCTGAGATGAGAATTTACAATAACACCATCACTTATGGAGAGGTAATAAAGACAAACCAACCCCTTATGCACCTTTTAAACCAACAAAACCTTTCATAGAAAGACATGTACTTTCACACGCTGTTAGTTTAATGTCTCTATAATCCTGTGAAGAATCTATCATTCTGTAAGACTTTGTTTTTGGCAGATATTAAAGTAATAATTCACTTTAACAGCTTGCTAAAGATTATAATAATATACCTTCTAAGTACTGTATATACTACCTATATATACTATCTACAAGTGTGTGTGTGTGTGTGTGTGTGTGTGCGCATGTGTGTGTGTGTGTGTGTGTGTGTGTGTGTGTGTGTGTACACGTGTTTGTGTGTGTGTATATATATATATATATATATATGAAGAGTGCAAAAACAGATTTTTTAAAAAAATATTAACAAATTTTCAAAAATCATGTTTTTTTTTTTAATTCTGCATTCCAATTAATATCAGTCAAACTGCAGTTGGGATGTTTTGATTAAATAATAATGAATGTATATAATGGTTTATTTAACAAAAAACATTAACCATTAAGGAACCATTACAATTAAAGTGCTAAATCGAAGTTGAATGTGTTTGTTTGTTTGTTTGTTTGTTTGCTTGCTGATTCTTCCTAAGGTCACTAAGGAAAAACGTTTTTTATATAGTATACAGCAATTTCCATATGATTATATTATTTAAGCACTGCAATTTGTATTTTTGTACCGAATGGTAAAAACTGCAGTAATACAGTAGAAATGTAAAGATAATTGGTTTCCATAGCAACAGTGTAGCAAGCATTGGGATTATCTCCAATTTCCTCATAATGAGATTTAATGAGGCCCTTATTAACTTTGGAGTGTGTGTGGGTAGAAGGAGGGATGAGTGTGAGTGAGTGTGAGTGTGTGTGTGTGTGTGTGTGTGTGTGTGTGTGTGTGTGTGTGTGTTAGAATTCAACATGCCTAAATCTCAATAGAAGAGAAATCTTACAGTATTTTCAATTTGTTGAAGGAAAAAAAAATGAGACCTGCATTTCTACATTGATCTCTGGAACTGCAGGGGCGGAAAATCTATAGCTATATTGGAATAGTTTGTCTCTGAAAATATCCCTGCTAGACCACAGATTCCACATATCTCATCCTCTGTCCAGTATTAGGTTTTATGGATGGTCAATGTTGTCATCTCTCAAATGGATTTGACAAAGCATGTGCATGCATTTATGTTCGACATTCAGAGCAGCACTAATGTTATAAGCTAAATTGGGCTACTTAATAGTATACAGTGTGCTCATGCTTCATGCATCATGATTTGGCTTGTGTTTATTATCATTTAAATGTTCTTATTTTTAGGTGCGAAACAGTAAAGCCAGCGGATACTGCCTTGATCAGGGGTCAGAGGAGGATGACAGGGCTATACTCTACCCATGTCATGGCATGTCATCTCAGGTTAGTGTGTGTTTCTTTTTCTGGTGTTTCTAGTTTTTTTAGTAGTATAATTACACCACAAGTTTGGGGCCAGTAAGTTTTTTTTTATTGCTTAATTTATTATTTTAATTTTCTATATATTTATTTGTTATTTTTTGTCATTTATCCTTTTTTAATTTAATTTTTTTTTAATTGATCAAATGTGACAGTAAAGACTTTTGTAAAATATGTCTGTTTCAAATAAACACTTTCTTTTGAACTTTCTATTTAGCAAAGAATATTGAAAAAATGTGTCACAGTTTCTACAAATATATTAAGCAGCATAAATGTTTTTAACATTAAATGATAAAAATATTAAATGTTTCATGATCACCAAATCAGCATATTAGAATGATTTCTGAAGGATCATGTGATGCTGAAGACTGGAGTAATAAAATTCAGCTTCAGCTTTACAGGAAAAATCAAATATATTTTAATAGAAAACATGTATATACACACACACACACACACACACATAGATGAACGCCTCTCAATCTTGTTCTCAATCTTCTTGTGGTTACATCATTGCATTTACATTACATTTGTATCCAGCAGACAGCAGAAATCTTGTTACTTGCGAATGCAAGGACAGGGAGCCAAGAATATGCCACATTCGCAAAGATAAATGACCCTATCAAGATTGACATATGCAGCGGTCTGGATGAAAAAAAAAAAATCATTTTCACAAGCGCATATTGATGTGAATTGTGAGAATTAAATTAGATTTGTAATTGAAACACTTCTTGTCAACCTCAGTGTACACTTATTTCACATTGGTGCATTGCACCGTTGCCTGGAGATAGAGAGCAGCTCAGGTTGAAATTACCTGTAGATTTTATCTCAGTTTCTGTGTCCTGTCCTTTCATAACTGCCTCCCTTGCAAAATAGTTGTTATAAATCATCAGTTTATGTGACTTTGACATCCGACATTTTTATTCGTTTGGATTAAATGGATGTGGAATAATCAAACAGTTTTCTTACTGGGCTATAACCTTTGACAACGTGATTTGACCTTTTCCTTGTCATTCATACACAATAGAGACATGAACAATTTAAAATACAGTCTCTCTCTCTCCTCCTCATTCTCTCTTCCTCCCTCCCAAATCTTGTAAGGGAATGACAGTCTTAGTCCATAATCCAGGCCTAAGGGAAATAAAGCAATTGAAGTATATTCCCATTGTATCATCAGATTACAATAAAAGCTGGTTTTACATGATACAGCTGAGCTTCATTTTTTATTTTTTTTTTCACTTTTTTTTCATCTCCTTGCATAACCACAAATTAAAAGTAGGAATGATTCATGGCCACTGTGTCATTGAAGACCTAGTAGCAATCAACCATTGCATTGATTAATTTTCTTGTATTTATTTATTTAAATTAATATTACAAATATTGGTGATAGCCTTGCAAATTCAAGCTTATGCAAAGTGTTTTGTGTTTATTGCTGTGCGAGGTTGAAGAACTCTTTTAGAATTTTCATGAATACAAAAAAAACCAAGTGTTTATATTATATATCACATATAATTCTTGATTTTCTTTTTAATCCGTTTGATTTTCATGCATTCAAACAGTGTGCCTTCTTGTCATTGTTTTACAGAAAAATCCTTTGTTACTTTGTCCTCTGTGAGCGTGTCTGTGTGTGGTACATCATCTTAGTGAATGCATGGCCACTATGAGAGCTGGAATCAGGTTACAGTACGCATGAAGATGAGCTCACTCTATTGTCCTCCTGCTGTTTTCACCTTGGTCACTGGACAATTACCCTCGGTTCTATAGATTAACTTTACTCAATAGAGCGAGCTTGATTTTCATTTAATGTCAGCTTGTACTTCATTGTGATGTGCCGACCTTGGGATCTGATATCTAAGAGACTGACTTTCAGCTGAATTATTGACCTGTGTTATTCAGTGCCATGTACTTACCGTAATAGATAGCTGCTAGACTTCCATCTCTCTAGATAGTTTGTGTACACTTCTGTGTCGTGGTGTTCTTAATCATACAGCTAAGTACTGTCTATATCTATTGGAGTGTTCTTAAAGGAATAGCTCATCTAAAAATGCATGAGTTTATTTCTTCATCAGAACAGATTTGGAGAAATGTAGCATTCCATCGCTTGCTCACCAATGGATCCTCTGCAGTGAATGGGTGCCGTCAGATTGAGAGTCCAAACAGCTGATAAAAACATCACAGTAATCTACAAATAATCCACAGCGACTCAGTTCCAATCAATTAACATTTTATGAAGTGAAAATTTGTAATATACAAATTCATAATTCAAATCATTTTAACTTGAAACCGTTGCTTTTGGCTAAAATATGAGTTCTCTATCCATAAAATAGATTTCTCCAGTGAAAAAGTTATCTTGTCTGAATCAGGAGAGAAATATGCACAGAACAAACACATTTTACAAGTGAAAACCATCCAAAACAGTAAAACAGGGGATTGAGTTTTCACTGGAAGAAGTGTTCTTATGGATTACAGACTGGATTTTCCCCAGAAGCAAAGCCTTAAAAACACCTGTTTTTGTCCATAAAATTAAAGCCACTTAGGTCCAAAACAACATTGGATCCCACTGACTTTTATTAAATGCACAAAAAGACACTTAAGACATTTTTCTAAATATATTCTTTTGTGTTCCACAGAAGAAAGAAGGTCATACAGGTGGAACAACAACATGAGGGTGTGAAAATAATAATGGCATTTCATTTTTGGGAGGACTATGCCTTAAAGCTGTATTTCTAAGACCTTCCATTTCATTTTATATATCACATATTTCTTTTTCTCACATTGTAACTTGGTGTTTTATTTCAGCTGGCGAGGTACACCACTGAGGGCTTATTGCAGTTAGGACCCCTGGGGTCGACTACGTTTCTGCCTGACACAAAATGCCTGGTGGATGATGGAAGAGGAAGGACTCCAAGCTTGAAAAAATGTGATGTTGTCACCAGGTCCTCCCAGAGGCTCTGGGATTTTACTCAGGTAAGTCAATGCACTCAAACTAAACAATTTAGCTTCATGTTAATATTTTTATTTTCCACTTGAGATTATTACTTTTAAAATAAATATCAAATATTTTAAATTAGATTCTTAATAATAAAATATGACAAGAACTCAAGAGTTAAACTGTGTCAGAACAAATTCATCTTGATAATGTCAGATAACTTTGATAGAAAGATATGTATTGGGTTACAATCAACCAAAAATTCAGACAACTGTTATTATGACAATATTTACACAACTATCAATGCTTTGTTGACCAATTACCAAGCAATGCTTAATTTTGTTCAGTCTGTGGTGTAAAAAGGTCACATCAGCAATTAAAGAAAAGATACTTAAGCAAAACTCAGGTCAAAGTGTCTGAATAATTTTTGGTCCGAAATTTTATTGATAATCCACTGTATGAAGAATTTTTGAATATAATACTGTATGTCACAGTTTACTTTATTTTGTTATCCTCACTTGCATAAATGAACTATAGTGTCCTGCACCCACTAGTAAAAAAAAAAAAAAAAAAAAAAAAAAAAATTTATATATATATAAATAAAATTATATAATAATTTTTTGTTTGACTGTATTTGAAATAGAAAACTTTTGTAACATTATGTATGTCTTACTATCACTTAATGCATCAATTTGTCCTTGTTTACACATGCTACATGTACTCACAATTATAATGAGAATAAAAATTTTGCATAATTCCATACAACTAACAATAAACCCAAACCCCCATCCTAACCCTAACCCTACAGTAAGTACATGTAGTTAATTAATATTACTCAGTACTTACATGTATAATTACACTGTAACAAGGACACCTTCAAATAAAGTTTAACCAAAAATCTTACTGACCCCAAACTTTTGTAAGTAGTGTGTGATGCCAAGTGTATTTACAGTTCTTAAATATTTGTTTCATAGAATGGACCCATCATAAGTCGAGACACGGGACGTTGTTTGGAGGTCGAAATGTCAAAAGATGCAAACTTTGGCCTTCGGCTGGTCGTCCAGCGCTGCTCAGGGCAGAAATGGATGATTCGGAACTGGATAAAACACCCCAGACACTGAGGAACATAACCTCCCTGAGCTGGAGAGCAGCCATAGACACAAACCCTGAGTCTGGGGTTGAGACAGACGAGAAGAACTCTCTTTCGGGGTGAAATGCTTTCAGTATAGACGTCTAAAGGTGAAATACTATCTTTGGACGCATTTACTGTCGAGTGAGCAGATAAAGCAGAAGGCCGTCATCACAGGAGAAAGACTTGCTCATTGCAAGTCCTCTGTACAGACTCCCAGTTTACTGCAGCGTACTTGTGTTCCCGAGTGGAATTCTGATGAGCTGTCTTGGTGGAATTTCCAGAAAAATATTCAAAAGAGTTGCGGATAAACAAAGAGAGAGGAAGCGAAAGTTGCAAACCCCTCTCGAGTTTTACTTCTTATCAATTGCCATATCTTCAGGCCATGAATTGCTTTGGATAAATGAATATCCACGTTGAAATTTTAAATGGGTATCCCAAGTGCTACACAACAAAAAAAGAGAGTAGTTTAGACTTTAATCTGACACAATAGTTTCAGCTATTTTAGCTATCGAGTTTTTTCTTTCCTTGATTTACAGACTTAATTGCTAATGCACAACAAAACCATGTGTTCACTCAAGAACTCATGTGCCTTTCTCCATCCTTATGCCATCAGACCAGGGAATGTTCCTCCCTAAGCATGTACAAAATATTTGATTTTAAATCAATTAAAATATGAATATAATGTTAAGGTCTTATTGTAGAAACACGTTGTAAAATACTCAAAAAAAGATAATCCACGAAGATCGAAACAATAAAAACAAGTTTTCTTTTCTTTTGTACAATGTTGTGTGATTTCATTTATGTGAAAATCAGTTCAGTAAAATGATCAAGGTTGATTTATATCGTAGGATCGATGACATCATATTTGGAAGCAAAAAAAGTCAACATGAAACAACCTTTGAAACCCATTGTATTTCAATCATGTGATTTTGTAAACAGGACTTGAAGTTATGCAATGGAAAAAGACAGTACGCTCTAAAAAAATAAAGGTTGTAAAAGGGTGTTTTTTTTTTTTTTTTTTGGTTGAAATGCCACAGGAGAACAATTTTGGGAACCATTCTAAGATTATTTTAAGAATTTGAAGAGCCTTTTTCCATTATAAAGAACCTTTTGTGCAATGGCAAATGTTCAATAGATGTTAAAAAATAGTTTTTGCATTGTATCACTTACTCACCAATGGATCCTCTGTAATGAATGGGTGCCATCAGAATGAGAGTCCAAACAGCTGATGAAAACATCACAATAATCCACAAGTAATCCACATTATTCCAGTCCATCAACATCTAATCTTATAATAACATAATTAACATCTTATAAAGTGAAAAGCTGTGTGTTTGTAAGAAACAAATCCATCATTAAGAGTTCCATCATTAAAACCATTGCTTCTCGATAAAATATGAGTCCTCTATCCAAAATATTGCTTTCTCCATTTAAAAAGTCATCTTGTCTGAATCGGGACGGTTTAACCCCTTAACTGTCACTCACAGTTTTGAACATAGACATTATAGTGCACTATCCAAACTTAAATTTTTATAATTCATGAACGAAAACATTTTGTAACATGATATTTATGTACCATTTCCATGGTAATGCAATGTCTGATTTTAAAATGAGGTTCAAAGCATGAATTTTGAGATTTTAATTTCTTATGATTTCTAAAGCGTGATAGGGAAAAAGGCAACTAAGAAGACGGTCTGTGACAAAGGTCAGAACTCCTGTTATGATGTAGATTTTTTAGGTGCACTCTTGTCATAAATTAATCTAATAATTTTCCTACATAATTTTTTAACAAAAAAAGTGGTAAAATATCTATTTAGGAGTCTTAGACCTTTCCAACGATATATAGTTTGTCATGATTAGATCAGGATTTATTGTAATATAATGAAGTAAACTTAGGCGTCACACAGGGTGGACGGGTGACAGTTAAGAGGTTAAGCTTATAAATGGTGCTTGGTCTGTGCATATTTAAAATAAAACATCTTGATGGATGATTTGTTTCTTACAAACAGCTTTTCACTTCACAGGATGTTTATTGATTGACTGGAGTGGTGTGGATTACTCGTGGATTATTGTGATGTTTTTATCAGCTGTTTGGACTCTCATTCTGACGGCACCCATTCACTACAGAGGATCCATTGCTGAAACAGTGATGGAATGCTACATTTCTCCAAATTAGTGCCAATAAATAACTTTTATTTTCAAGAGTGTAAGAGGGATTGGTGTGTAAGAGGGACCAAGCTAAAAGAATGAAATAATTTAAGTTTTTATCAAATTATGAAATTGTTATGGGTTTTGCACTGAAAAATTGTTCAAAGTAAGACCATGAATGTATTCAAAGAAAGTAGACAGAATGAAGTTTGATTACCTGTTAACTTTTTTGCCTCCACAGGTTGTTCTCTGAAGCTCTATGTCTGGAGTCCTGAGAAACTAGTTGAGAAAAAGAAAGGACAACTGGAGTTAAGCTTTGCATTCACACTTCACTGCAGGATATACAATCTAATCATTACAAACCACACAACTCGTCACTAGAGTACTGAATGCTTCTCAAAGCGATCAAACTCAGCGTGCAGCTTCGCTTTTTTTCTTTGAAGCAAACTCAAAAGCTCACAACTCTCGAAAATAAATGTTACTGCTTTTCATTGATGTATTCACTCATTTTTTCCTCTCTCATCTGCAGTGAAAGCCACTCCATTTCTTTCCTCTCAAGTGTTTATTGCTCATGTAGTCCTGAGAGAGAGATTGCAATGCCTGACAACGGTAGAAACGCTTGGAAGAAGCCATCCAACTGTAAGCACTTCTTATATGACCACCTGTGTGTTCTCAAGGCATTTTTTAATTTGTTTTCCAGGGCGTTTACTAAGAGAGATTGCAGAAACCTGCTCAGCCAGGCTTCAGCTGTTCAGCTCCAATGGTTTCATAAACAAGTGTCTTCTCCCTCCACTCATCTACAAGGGGAAGATCTTATTTAAAACCACACTGGAGACCCAACAAACGCTGTCGCTGCAAATTCATCCATAGCAGGCATGTGGTGCAATGAAACAAATAGGAGAAATATATTTGCAGGCTGGGGTGCTTGTGTTTTTGCTTATGCTTTTTACACATGATGTGGTTCAGCGATGAAGTCATAGGAGGAAACGCACAGTGAGCACGCATCTATGAATCATTCCACAATCTGCTTCCTCCAAGACGAGCAGCTAATGCAGTAGACCTGCTGAGCTCTGCGCTCTGAGCCAGTAATGGGAGAGCTGGTGATGCCTGTCTACACTAAAAACATGACTTATAGTTAAATAAATATAACAAACAAAATTAGTGCAAATGAATTGACTTAAAGCTTTAATTTACAAGTTATTTATACTTACAATGTTTTTGTTATATTTGTATTTCATTAAGTATTGATCCAAATGTTCGAAGTTCTCATAATATTTACATATTTATTCACAGATTTGACAATTTCAAACGAATATGGTTGCATAATTTTGCTTTACTGACACTTTTTGCTGTGTGTGTACTACTATATATATATATATATATATATATATATATATATATATATACACACATGCAGTGGTGCCCAAAATTATTACAACACTAGTATTTTCACCAGCTAAACAATGGTCAGTTATTTTTTGCTGTAGTGTGTCAGCAGGAAATATCAGTTTATATTTCCAAACATTCATTTTGCCATTAATTGTAATAATCCAGTGAGATTTTTGTCTGACAACAGCCAGTGCTCCACACAGAGATCTGATCTGATCATCATCCAGTCTGTCTGGAATGACATGAAGAAACAGAACAAACTGAGACAGACTAAATCCAGAAGAACTGTGGAGTACAACGTCTCCAAGACGCTTCAAGAAACCTACCTGCAAAGTTGCAGTACTGTTAAAAGTTGTAGGCACTTGTGTAAAAAATGCTGTAAAATAAGGATGTCAAAAATAATGTCATAAATAGATTTTCTTTATCAATTAACTTCTATTAACTAAATTAAATCAACATTTGGTGTGAGCATTCCTTGTTTTTAAAGCAGCTTTTGCCCTAGGTGCACTTGCACATAGTTTTTCAGGCAGCTTTGCAGGTAGGTCTCTAGCATCTTGGAGATGTTGCCATAGTTCTTCTGGATTTCTATCTTTGGCAAAAGATGGAAATAACTGACTTAAAACTAATTTTTTAGCTAGTGAAAATACTAGTGTTCTAATAATTTTGTCCACTTCTAATATATATATATATATATATATATATATACCTGTATATATGTATGTATATATATATATATATATATATATATATATATATATATATATATATATATATATATAATTTTATTTTTATTTTTTTTAAGAAATGCAGACCTTTCTATTCATCAAAGAACCATGAAAATTAAATTGCATTATTTTCAAATATTTCACAATATTACTGTATTTTTGATCAAATAAATGCAGTCTTGGTGAGCATAAGAGACTTCTTTCAAATACATTAAAATAACTAAACCTGAATTTTTAAATGTTAGTGTAAATATAAAACATTAAAATACTTTTATAAATAACATTCGGAAGGTTTTCTATCTATTGTTGCAACAGCTTTCAGATTTAAATTACTCTGTTCACTGTTTCAGTTATATTTCATGTTAAGTTGATTTTATTTGTCATTCTATATCATTGAAATTAGTTTATTTCGGTTATGAATGTTGCAATTCAAATTCAAAGACTGGTGATTCAAAAACCGATGGAATACTGATTGATTGATTGATTGATTGATTGATTGATTGATTGATTGATTGATTGATCGATTGATTGTTTTCAGATAGGTTTCCAAAACACTCCTACTGCACTCTCCGCAGTAATGTGAAAAAAAAGCTAAATTTGAAAAAGTCAGACCCTAAACTCATGCCATTGGCTGATTCATAAGCTGACATGTGGAAAAGCAGCAAACAAGCACAGCATGTTTTGAAAGCTCTGCGGAGTCACAGTGTTTACAGTCTTTGGGGAAATAAGCCTACCAAAGGCTTACTTAGACTTGTCTCTGCACATTAAACTGTGATAGAAAAAGCTATTTAATAAGTGCTTTTTTGAATACCACACATAAAATGTTCCTGCTACCTGACAGATATCACTGAAATAGGTGTCCTGAGAATTCCCTCCAGTCTCTGTGACAGCTATAGTCTCTGTAAACAACAAAGTGTTGGGTGGCCAGCACATCTTTTTTTTTTTTTCCTAGCCGATTAAAAACTCAGCCAAACAGAAGACACTCTCTTCCTTTTCTGCCTTCAGGTTTATATAAAGAGTTTGGCTCCATAGCACAAAGGGCACGGGGTAAATACACCATTTGGTTTCAAAAATCATATTTCTCCATACTGTAGATATTTATTTAGAAATATGCATGTATTCTGCATGTATTGTATATAGTTACTATATATGGTATTTACTAAAAATATTTTATTATATGAGATATAATAGATGTTTAATCAATGATCAGTCATTTATTTGTTTGTTTGTTTAAAAATAGTTTACAAAGAAAAATCAATCATCTCCAGTGATGCTAATTCTGAAATATGTATTCTATTTACGCTTTTCATTTTGTCTAGATACAGTTTTTAGATATAAATCACAAATATTTTATTGTATTATAGTTTACCAATAAGTAGTTTTACCAACAATCAATCATTATTTTATTTATTTAAAAATGATTTAATGGGGTGAATATTAATTTAACAGCAATTTTAAACCAAGGCTGCTCTTAAAGACCACATTGGTAAGCTCACAAGGGACCAAAATGACTGCTAAATTGCGATAACAATGATGCATTAATCAAATTAAAAAAATGTCACATTAAGTCTTGTCGTGTCTAAAACAAAGCAAAATAAATGCCTCTGCTTTTATCTTCACTCTGTCAGAGGAGATGTGTGTAAATGTTGTCAGACAACTAGTGTCTCCGTAACAGCATCTCTTTCATGTTAAAATGAGAGAGAGAGAAAAACAAATGCATTGTGTAGTCTGGCCTTGCAGGATAAAAGTAGAAGTTGTAAAATGTTAATGTTTTCACTCACAGGGTTGTTAAACACCCAGAGGACACAAGAAGAGAGAGACAGCTTTCAGTTTAGCCAAAGAGGACAGTTACAGGTTCACGCCTTTGACAAGGGCAGCCCCCCTCACCAAACAGGAGAGTGGAAACTGATGTATGACTCACATTTTCCCTTCCATTCTTTCCTCTGACACTCAGGATGGATGGCGGGGCAGAGTAATGGGGAGCTTTGAAGAGGAAGGCAGGATGGGAATGAGAAGAAGTAGAGAAGCAGGTCACGAGGACACCTTCCCAAGAATACTTTCACTGAGGTACTGACTGCAAAAAGCCTGATCAAGATAGAAAGCATGTTGCTGAACTGAAGTTTTTTATGTTTTTGATGTGCTTTTCTCTATACTAGTTATAGTGGGTTGTTACTAAGGCAGTGATATGTGTGGTATATGTTATCAAGAATAGTAATGACATCACATGATGTTTCAGAAATCATTCCGATATGCTGATTTGGTGCTTAAATTATTGGTGCTAAATTATTAATTATGGTTCTAATGTTTTTCATTTCAATGTAATATTTTTGTGGAACCCATTAATTTTTTGATGAATTAAAAATTTGATGTCCTTGCTAAATGTAATATTTAATATGTAAGATATGTAATAGTGCTGTTCAAAAGTGTTTTTTTTTAAAGAGGCTGTTTTTTTTTTAAAGAGGCTTCTTATGCTCATCAAGGCTGCATTTATTTGATCAAAAATACAGAAAACAACTATAAAACAATACAATATTTTGTGAAATATTATTGCAATTTAAAAATAACAGTTTTCTATTTTAATATACTTTAAAATATAATTTATTCCTGTGAAGCGATGCTGAATTTCCAGCATCATTACTCCAGTCTTCAGTGTCACATGATCCTTCAGAAATCATTCTAATATGCTGATTTATAACAGTTGTGCTGCTTAATATTTTTTGGGACCTGTGATACTTTTTTCAGGATTCTTTGATACAAAAAAACAAAACAAAAACAAAAACAAAAAAAACACTGTTTATTCAAAATAGAAATTTTGTGTTACAATATACACTACTATTCAAAAGTTTGGGGTCATTACATTTTTTCTTTTCTTTTTTTTTAAAGAAATTAATGCTGTTCTTCAGCAAGGATATTTTAAATGGATAAAAAGAGATAGTGAGGACTTATATTGTTAGAAAATATTTCTGTTTTGAATATAATGCTGTTCTTTTTAACTTTTTATTCATCAAAGAATCAAAGAAAATTTTTTACAGGTATTACATAAGTGTATTACAAAATGTATTACAAAAGTATTACAAAAAAATATTAATCAACACAACAGTTTCAACACAACTCTGATAATAAATCAGCATATTAGAATGATTTCTGAAGGATCATGTGACACTGAAGACTGGAGTATTGGCTGATGAAAATTCAGTGCTGCATCACAGAAATAAATTATATTTTAAAGTATATTACAATAGGAAACCAATATTAGAAATCGCAATAATATTTCACAATATTAATGTTTTTTTCTGTATTTTTGATCAAATAAACACAGCCTTGATGAGCATAAGAGACTCCATTAAAAACGTTAAAAACCTTACTGATCCCAAACTTTTGAACGGCAGTGTATATACAGTAATTTTATTTTATTTTGCATGGTATTATTATTATGGTATTCCTTAAAGTACCTGTCAATGTAAATACCATAGTACATGAATATGGTAATCATTCAGTACCACTGTACATCGAAGATATATTTGTGGTATTATCATCTGAAGCCATCACATTACTGTATACTTTTTTTAAATGTTGGCTTTAGAGGCCTGAGGAACTGGTGGGAATAAAATAGGAAGTGAATGAAAGAGGTCTCTTGTAAACTTCACTGGCTATAGCTACATAGTTGTCACTCATTTGATGTGAATATAATAAGAGTAAATCTGAACAATATAGGTGAGGATGTGCCTCTATGCACTGATCTCGATTGAGCACTTTCAACATAATTTTAGACACTGTAGGTGGTCCAGCACAACTGTTCTCAGATCAGTGTTATAATGATGAGCATGTGCGACAACTGCTGAGGCCGAACAGCTTGCAGAAACCATAATGAGATCTCCAGAGGAGAGAGAGAAAGACGCTGCTCCAAGACACAATTAAAACCAGACCCTGCGTGACTGTATTTGTATGCAAATACACCTGAAAAAACCTTGACAATTATAATAAAGTAGCGAGAGCAATCACTCATTTTTAAAGCTGTTTATGGCATGGATATATTAGAATCCCATATATGAGAGATTCATGAGGTAAACACTAAATTACAGATAAAAAGTTTGGAATAATTATGATTTTTAAAAATGTTTTTGAAAGAAGACTCATGCTCACCAAGGCTGCATTTATTTGATCAAAAATATACCAGTCACATAGAGAAATATTATTTCAATTTCCCTGTTAAGTAACATTAATTTCTTTTCTTTTTTTCTTTTCTATTTTTTTTAATCTCCTCTTACTTAATCTTTTGAATGGTAGGGTATAACAGTTTCCACAAAAATAGTAAGCAGCAAGCAGCTGTTGATAATATTAATAATAATGATAAGAAACGTTCTTTGAGCACCAAATAAACAGATTAGGATCATGTGACACTGAAGACTGAAGTAATGATGCTGAAAATTCAGCTTTGCATCACAGGAATAAATTACATTTTAATATTTATTAAAATAGAAAACAGTCTCTTTAAATTGTAATAATATTTCACAATATTACAGTTTTTAATGTATTTTCATAAGAAAACAATGCAGTCTTGGTGCCTATAGGTGAGCATAAGGGACTTTTTTCATAAAACTTAAAAAGTTTTGACTGGCATATTAATTTTGTTCAGTTTCTCCTGGATGGCTCAAACCATGTTGTGCATTTGGGGCGTGGCTATCAGATTGTCTGGCCAATGGCAAATGAGGTGTATGTTCAGGAAACCTGCAGTATAAAAAAAGTTGTCATTTTGGCAGTTGTGTTTGGTGACATCAGGGGAGCAAATTTCACACCTTTAAAGTACAGATTAACAGTCATATGGTAAGAGAAAAAAAGTGTAAAGGTGAAAATCTATGACAGAAGCAACAGTTTGCTTTTGTCTATTTTACCCATTGACATTACAGTTTATTCAAGACTAAGATCCTTTACCTTCCAAGAAAATACCTCCACAATTCAGGTTTTATCTCAGGAAGGTCACATAGTCATCACCTGGAGTGTACAATGCAGAAGAGTCGAGATATCCAACCAACTTTCACTGGTCACATTTCACTGCCAACTCTCACAATGTAAATGCACAAACAGGTTTCTATAGTGTATCAAACTATTATAACTTATTCCTCTTTGATTTGACTGCATCATCATTGAGAATAAAACTGCTCGACTTGCATTGAACATTGATGCATTTTCACACATCATGTCTTTGCTCTGGTCTCTGCATGGCTCCCCACAGCTGCCAGGATTCATTCAAAACAACTTTCTGGTCTTCAGTGCAGTGAATGACCTGGTCATACAAACCGTACATGTCAGCTGGACAGCCTTTGATCAGATGTGACTGGTCACCCAGCACTCACTTTTCATTTACCTGTCGAAATCTGAAAATTCATCCTCAGCTCACAGCCCACAGACACCTCTCAAAACGTGACTATATATATATATATATATATATATATATATATATATATACACACACACACACACACACACACACACACACAAACACACAG
>JAFVLL020041940.1:0-11212 GCA_021397915.2 Tor tambroides
TTTTTTTTTTTGGGAAAGAAATTATAGAAATTAATACTTTAATTTAGCAAGGATGCTTTAAATTGATCAAAATTAATGATAAAGACATGTATAATGTTACAAAAGATTTCTATTTCAGATAAATGCTGTTCTTCTGAACTTTCTTTTCATAAAAAATAATAATATTATTATTATGATATTAATAATATTAATATATTATTTTTTGAGCAGCAAATCAGAACATTAGAATGATTTCTGAAGGATCATGTGACTGGAGTAATGATGCTAAAAATTCAGCTTTAAAATCACCAGAATAAATTACATTTTAAAATATATTCAAATAGAAAACTATGGAAGCTACGCAAGAATTGCGTGATACAAACTCTCAATTCTGACTTTTTTTCTCAGAATTGTGAGATATAAACTCGCAATTGTAAGTTTTAAAGTCAGAATTGCGAGATATAAACCTTTAATTGTGAGTCATAATAAAGTCAGAATTGTGACTTTATATCTCGGAATTCTGACTTTATAACTCACAATTGTGTGATTATATAGTGATTATATATCATTTTATAATATAACTGTTTTTTTCAAAATTGACTATTCAACTAAATGTCTTAGAGAGAATCAAAAGCCTTTTGTATTTTGTCATTAGATTTTGATGTAATGCAATTGTGCTTTCTGCCAATTGTGCCAGTGATTCGTTATACAACTTAATTGCATATTGTTGTTTTTTAATTCTTTATCTGTCAAGGCAGAATTAGTTCTTCACACTGTGGATGATTTAAATATTGTCAGTGTTTGCAGCTCACCTTCAGTCCTCGCTTGGGAACTTTGGCGTCTTTGTTGTCAAAGTCCATCCACTGCTGCACTATCCTACTGACATTAGAGTCTGCGTAGTTCACCAGCTGGAAGCCTGTTACATTCGCCTCACCCTTCTTAAACTCTGTCAGGTCGATGTCCAGAAATCCCTAAAAGAGCACAGAGAACATGGCATATGGCATACTGTGATTTAAGTTACAGTAAAAACAGAAGTTCTCCATGGTCAAGAAAATGAGGAGAAATCCAATTTCAGCCAAATGTCAATCATTAAAGACAAGCCATTGACTAAATTGAAAAGGGAGACAAATCTGAGATAAAATACAATGACAAATCCCCTGCAGTTGTTAAAAAAAATCCAATGTAAGACCTCAACAGGAAATGGAGGTTGAATTCGCAGCAGAGGGAGTCATTTTCGAATTAATGCTCAGGTGCAGTGAGAGAGCAGGAGGCCGGGCCTGTGGAGTGCCATCAAATGTAATGCCGGGTTTAAAACTATAATGGAAAGAATGGTTGGGTCAATCACTTAATGAAAAAGGCTAATCCCTCTCATCCACTGAGGCTGGTTATCCAAGAAAGCTTGGTTGTTATCTGATGTGGTGCAGGAAAATGCAAGAGCTGTGAATAGGAATCTGGAGTAAAAAAAACTGTGGCACATGTTGAGAGTTTGCTGGAGGTCTGTCTTTGATCCCACAGGCTCTATTTAGTAATTCAAGGCCTTTTCCCACAATCCAATCAGCTGAGGTAAGCTGCCCCAGAGCAGCCCACACGCTCTCCGTACCTGAGATCATACCAAACCTGCTGAATTACTGGGAATGTTTCACTTCATGAGTTCCTCATTAAACTGTTTGTTTATTTGTATAAGCTTAATACAAATGTGTGGGTACGAGAGATTTATCTGTGTTCAGGTCAACATTGAAATTTGTTGGTGGGTGTGTGTTTGACTCAGTTTTGAGTGTAATAGCCCTTGTCAGCCTCTAAGTGTGTTGATCTTTGATCTTTTATTCCTTAACACGCTTTGTCCCCCAGGAGCAGTAACATGTCCTTGTTTTCCCTGGGAACATCTGCTCTGTAGGGCAATGAACAACATTCACTACACTGCTAACATGACTTCACGCTTGTGTCTTGCCTCAAATATCCTCTCACACATGTACTCAAACTCAGGGGAGTTTTTGTCCTTTTGTTGCTTGTCAGAAGCGTATGATTGTACAGTACACATGGCAGATCATGCAACATCAGTGTTTTTTATGTCAGACTGTAGGATATAAATCTTGAGACATTTGTCACATTTGACAGTGCCGACTGGGCAATCAATCATATCATGTCCTGACATCCTCACTGACAGGCAAAAATGAAATGGCACTGCAAACCAGTCCCATATGCCAATGCTGACCTACATCGCTTGCCCACTAATTTAAATAGAGAGAGGGCAAGGCTGTCAACTTAAATATTGTGGTGCCAAGCACCTCAAAATATAATGATCCCCTTAAAATATAATATAAAATAGAAAGGCATCAACAAACTGCCATTCAAATGTCTGGGGTCAGTAAGATTTTTACCATTTTAATAATAAAAAAATGAATATTTTTATTCAGCGATGATCCATTAAATTGATAGTAAAGTGATAAAGACTTTCACAGTGTAAGAAAAAAAAAACAATCTCACAAATTCTGTTCTTTTGAACTTTCTATTAAATCAAAAAAATCATAAAAAAAGTTTCCATAAAAATATTAAGCAGCACAACAGATTTCAACACTGATAATAATAAGAAATGTTTCTTGAGCAACAAATAGGCATATTAGAATGATTTCTGAAGGATCATGTGACACTGAAGCCAGTAGTAATAATGCTGAAAATTCATCACAGGAATACATTATATTTATATTACATTTTATATTACATTATATTACATTTTACATTATATTACATTTTAAAATATATTAAAGTAGAAAACAGTTATATTAAACTGTAATAATATTTCACAGAATGTGATACTGTATGTTTGATAGAAAAAAATGCAGCCATGATAATTTCTTTCAAAAACACTGAAAAAAAAACTTACTGGCCCCAAACTTTGTGATGGTAGTGTATATTTTTATATTTTTTCCTTTATTTATTTATTTGTTTGTTTGCTTGTTTTTTAACTTCAAATTTTTTTTTTGGTACAGAATTTTTCTCAGAATTTTCCAGAACCCCTCAGCATCCAGTTGTAGCGCTATGGGGGTCCCTGATCCCAGTGTGGAATCCCCTGACCAATATAATAGTCTCCCTATTGTAACCTACCATTCCACAGGGACAGCTAAAAGTCTCCTGTAACGTCAAATCAATTCTGGGAGGGAAACTCTATCACACGGCTGGCCTCAGGGCTAAAGCGTCACGCAAGCTTGTTTCACAGCCTCATCACTCACTACGGTGAGAGTGAACAAGGCAATCAGAGATACGCAGGCTGTCTGCATCACTGCACATATTATGCTGGGCTGTTACTGAGCGCACAACCGGGACGCATGTCATCACAAGCTCTCAAATCTGAAACACGACACATTCTTCCCTCAGTCAAGAAGACTGCAGCCTTTGGAGGCAATCAAGAGCTCAATCACCAAACAAAACAGTTTTTATATTAAATTAAAGGAGAAAACAAAGTCAAGCAGTTTGCAGAAAGAAGCTTTCGCTGATTTCAAAAAACAAAACGCTCATGGTTACACTTCAGAAACTCTCATAAACTATCATATCAGAAGCATAAATGGTTCATTTTTTGACATGTCATATATTTTTGGCCATTCCAAGTTTTTGGTAACTGAAATAAAGCTGAAATAAAATATAAATATAGGATGAAAATTTTATTTTAGCTAGTTGCCAAACATTTCTTATTTTCATTTAAGCTGAAATACTAAAATTACTCACAAAACAAAATAAAAAGTAAAGCTACATAAAATTGTACAAAAACAATAAAAAATACCAAAATTAAAATGAGATCTATATATTAAATTGATATATATATATATATATATATATATAGATATATATATATATATATATTTAATTAAATTATTAAGCTTTTCTAAGCCATTTTAGAGGGCTGCTATGGCATTTTGGGTAGTTGCTAGGCGGTTTCTATAAGGTTCCCTGGATTTAGTTGGAGTTAGTACAAGAAATAGTGGTGTTTGCCTAAGCAATAGAGATTGAATTGGGATTTGAGTTGTTGGAGAGCACAGATAAGGTAACATGTTAAACAGTGCAGCATGTGACCTGTCTGCCTGGTTAAACACACCAGGGGACACTAGGCGTCTATAACCAATTGAGAGATGGAGAAAAAATGGGGCCAGGAGTCAATTCAGATGTCTCTGATTACAAGAGCGAGCTGCTTTCTGAAGCACTGCCACAGCACTCTCATGATTGGCCGTGTCTTTCTCGTTTTTTTTCTTCGGTCAGCAGCATGTCTTTTGGCATTCCCTCTCATGTCGACTATCTGCTCTCATAGCAACAGTGACATCCTGTTTCTTGGAACAGGGGAGCACTGATGATGTCCGTCAGTTGTATGTGGCTGATGGGATTGATCGCAGGTTTTTGACGGATTTTGTCAGTATTTGCCAGACTTGTTCTCTCAGCTCAGGCTGATTATTCTCGATTTCAGGCGTAGGCGGTCCTCCCACTCTAGAACTACAGTGAGGGCTTTTGCCCATCTGATCCTACACAAACTCACTGTAAACCAAGTCAATGATTTAAGGAATGCAAGATTTTTCTGATAACAAGTTCTCAAATCACAACAGCCAAGCACAAGACTTGGAAAGATTTGCCAGTCAAAATATAAGATTTGAGGGATGTGTCGCCTTAACATGCAGTATGAAAACCATAGTGTTACATCACCAGGAAATTTCCCCAACAAAATAAAACAAAACAAAACAAAACAAAAAATAGGTAACACTTTATTTTAAGGTGTCCATAATACAGAGTAATTACCTAGTTAAGTACTTAGTACTGTAACAGACTGTAACAGACTTGGCCTGTTACATATGTGTAACAGTAGCTGCCTATTACATCTACATAATTACAAACTGTAATTACAGGCTGTTCCGTAACGTAGTTACATGGTAAGTACATTTTGTTTCATGTAAGTACAACGGCTACTACTAAGTACTTAATTAGGTAATTACTCTGTATTATGACACCTTAAAATAAAGTGTTACCAAAAAAAAAAGAGAGGAAGGTGCTTTTTCCTTTAGTTCCAAAACAATTGTAACCTTTAAGGTAACTCTTCCAAAAAAGATGCAATTTCTTGTTCTCTCAACAGACACGAGATCAGGTTTAAGATCTGGAGGGAATTGTCACCAGGGTCTCTCATAGGACTGGGCACTGATAAAAATGTCCAAATTCAGTTTAATTATTATTGACAAGCTCTCGTTTTGATCCGATTCAGATTCCACAATTCCAATTTGATTGCAGTTGTAATGTCAGTCATATATGTTACATATGAAAGATATTCTCTCAGTAATTATACAGTTTTAAACTGATCCAAAACTATTTGTTTTTTAAAAAAATGGATCATAAGAGTTATTTGTAAATTAGGCTACACTGGTCATACTGTATGCTTGTGAAAAAAAAGGCACATAATGGTGCAGAAATTTTGTGGGTGAAATCCAGCCATTCTAATCTGAAGCCGTGTAATCTAGATTTTTGTGCAAAGGAAAAATTTTCCCTATGCAGATTTTAGTCATGTGAATTTGCGACGATGACCAACAGAAAGCTGCTTTGTTTGAAAGTGATTTTTGTGTGAGCTGTGCTTTATAAATCTCTACTCTATTGACAACAGCCTTTTTTTGCACACCACACTCTAACAGTCATTTTTTGGTGAATCACAGTTTAGTGCGACACACAAAAATATTTGTTTTGCATGCAGCCCACAGAGACTCAATAGAAAGACATTTTATTCAATTATTTCGCAGTTCACAGTTTTTTTTTAATTGAATCACATTTAATTCAGACTGGCTGTTACATGTCAGAAAAAAAATTGCCATGAGTGCAGGTAATGTCATCATTGATACAAGACGTCCTTAACTGTATATTATGAAAAAAAAATATTTTAAAAACAAACAAAAGGAGCCATGCATCCTCTGAAAATAGGCTTAGAGTAAAAGATCAATCTTTGGGATTTTAAGAATAAATATCTGGATTGCTGAAATGACGATTGTGGTTAATTTCAAAACCACTGCTTCCCTATCTTATTCTCTCTTCTGTGATGTACCTGTAGCAGGTGTCCATATCTCTTGACTGAGAGAATGGAGTTGTATCTTTGTGTCCCTGTAAATGTGATGCAGTGAGTAGGTGATGTTACTATAGAAACTAGCCTTCACCCAAAAGGCTTGGACACAGAGGGGAAGCTTACACGGGCATCCACTCAAATACACTCGCACACTCACTCATTCACACTTACACGTCCACACATACAAACACAGTGTAAATAGGACACCGGAAGTAATTTGCTCACTTCTTAAAATTTGGCCATTATGGAAATAGCAGGCAGTTGCAAATCTTTCTTTATTGCTTTGCAACCTTTATCATTACAGTGCCATTATATCTAACAAACCCATTCCAGACCAGTTTAATTAAAATCCTCAGCAGTGTGCCATCCATTTTTACACATGTCCTTAATGCTGTGATTATCATCATTTCAGTTTAAATCAATTTAGCCCTCCATTCTCATACGTTGAGCGTACCTACAGACAAGGACTGCAGAAATCACTTGTAGCTTTCATATTCACAGAGCAGTTCTCCAGGCAATGTTTATATAACATCTCATCTGTTAGTCATAGCGAGCAGCTTCTTGCGATTGGTCAGTAGTGAAAATATGCAAATCACCTGTAATATCAAGAGTGGCAGTGACATTTGAAAGCCTCATGCTGAGCGTTAGTCATGAGATCTCTCATACAACAGTGCTAAACAGGTGAGTGTCACTAGCTTACCAGGTTTGCTAGGATGTAGTGGTAGCTCTTCACATTCTTCCCCAACTCAATGATCTGAAATAGACCAGCAAATGAAAGTGAAAAATTACAGCAGTTAGTACTAATTGTGGTGTACACAACATTATAAAGCCTTATCTATTCAAATAAATAATATAAATCACACTGTAATGTAATATTTGCTGTATTATTACACGTAATTCCAAATAAGTTTTTTGTCTTTCACAGCAGTCATAATGTGTGTTAATGTGTGTCAGTGTGCATGATTTAATTTTTCTTTTCCTTTTCTGCTTGACTATTGGTGAAAATAAGGGTATTGGGTGAGGAAGACATGTTGAGGTTGGTGAAAAATTGATGTACTGTCTTTAGGGAAACCCATTTAAACACTAATGATTACTGAACCACCATAAAAAAATAAAAATAAAATAAATTAATTAAAAATAAGTAAATAAAAAAATACATAAAAAATAACAAATGAAAACAATAATAACATTTGTATAATATAATATAATATAATATAATATAAAAATGATTGTCACAAAATGTAAAATTTATGATTTCCCAGCTCTAATCTGTTAAATGTGACTATAAGGCATGAAGATGTTAAGATATTCAAAGCATTTACATCCTGATTTTTTTGTAAAGCTGCACAATGTGTATGGTGAAGCACGCTATACAAATTTTTCCTAATATACAAAGTTTTCCTACTTCAAACAGTTTAGTTCAATTAAGTGGTGTCAATGCATGAATGCAAGTCACTTTAGATAAAAGCATCTGCCAAGTCCATGAACATGTAACATTTAAATAATCATAACAACAATGGCACATTTTCTATAAGCATACACCCTCCAATCACCATAACATGACTACATTCCTGGGCTTTCATCTTTACATTGAGTTCAGGGTGTTTCTGAATGAAGATGTTACAAAGAGGAGAGGAATGAAGATTTATGATGCAGGTTTTCTTTTGTGTGGCTATATAGAGATAACAAAGCCTCTGCAGGCATGGAGAGTACAACAGTGGTGAAAAACAATGAGTCATACGCTGACGGGGGAGGAACACATTAGCAGTGCTCTCAGTTCTGTTTGGTACACTACACTGACCGAGGGTCACAGCTTGAACCTGTGTGGATGTACGCGAGTGCGCGTAGTGTACAGTGTCAGTGGGTACCAAAGACTTTGACACTATCAAACTGTTATGTTGTTCAATGGCTTCAATTAAAGAAAATCCTCTGCATGTACTAGAGATGTGCAGGAGTAACCGAGTGCTTAGGGATCATGAAGGCACACTTCTGTGACCAAAATGTATGTAAGTAGCTGTTCGCTCTCTCACACATTTTCCTGTAAATTGAAGTTGAGAAAGCTGACAGTGATAGCTTGTGGCCATGACAGACAGTAGCATTAGTTATTAATGGTGACCCCAGTAAGATTTCATCCGGCAGGCCAGCCCAGGGCAGAGAACATTACTGACAAGGACACTGTCTGGTCTTCTTGTGTATTTCAATGCTGGGATCAACATTAAAAGCACAGTTCACCCAAAAATGAAAACTTGCTCTCATGCCGTTCCAAACCTGTATAACCTTTATTCTTAGAAAAAGAAAACATTTTAAGAAATGTCTCAGGTTTTTTTTTTCTTTTACAATGGAAGACACTGAGTAACCAAAAAGTTTGGTTACCAAGCTTTTTCAAAATATTTTCTTTTGTGTTTCACAGAAGAAATAAACAATATTCCTTTAATGCAGAACGCAGGAATGAAACTGATTTGTTTTGTGGCTTTTAGTCCATTTCTGTAAAAGCTTTGAGCCAATCTATATGAAAGTATGTTCCAAAAAGCTGACAAAAAAACTTGTAGCAGAAGCACATTCTGGAAAGATGACCAAAAATAATGATGACTTCATCTGCTGCTAAGAGTATGTAGTCATTTTTTCAATAAAAAGCACTCTAGAGATGAAACTGCCTGTTCTTTTAAGTTTTCTTGTAATATTTCCATTTAATTTTATTTCAGATTTAATGCAATTAATAAAAACAACATTTAATAGTTTTAGTCAACAATAACAATGTTGGCTATTTGAAAAAACCCCCCCAAGCTCTTTGATATCACTAGTGAAAAATAAATATACTAAAATATATTTGAAATGCATTTACTTCATGCTAAGACTACTACAAATACATTTACATATTTATGTACTTAATAAAAATACCATGCAGTTGTACTTTTATTATACTAAACTGGTATACTTAAAGTCTGCTTAATTGGAACAAGTCAATGTACATGTACTACAAGTACTGAAGTATATTTGATTGTGCTAAAGTGGAACTATTGCAAGTTTACTTTAGGTATACTTCAAATATCTTGCATTTAAAAACTGATATTATTCAAAAATCATACAATCCTCATCAATAGTGACATTAAAACACACCTTAGGCTTGATATTAAGAAGCGTGCATTGTCCACAAGTAGTACTCCAAATAAAGTTTAATTAGCATTTTTATATCAGTAAGTCTCCAGCAATATGTCAGTAAATATGTTAATAGATTTCAATTATACTTATATGAAATAAATGCATTTTAAATATATTACTTTTTTCTAGGGATGACATGCTGTAACTTTCTATTTCAAAAGAAAGTACATTTCTTTTTATCAAACTGTGTTATGGGGTCTTTAAAATATACCTACTAAAACGTTCCACACAACATCTTGCATGCTTAGAGAGTGATGAAAACCATGCACAGAGAGTTTTTCCTCAATTAAATCCTCTGGCCCCTGGTGTTAGTGAAGGAACGTGAATCAAAGTGGGGGAAAATTACACCAATGTTGTTTTACGGTATTGGTGGACGCATGTTGATGGATGATTGTTTTCAGAGAGGAAAAATTTGTCTAGGCGTGCTGTGCAAATTGCCACCAAATGATGCAACAGCCTTAACTGTGGGTACCATGTTATCAATAACACTTCACGGCCTGTCGAGGGTCTTCTGTTTGAGTCATGAAACAGAGGAAAGGAGAGAAAGGGAAGAAAAGGCACGCTCTCATTAATTACAGTAACAGGATGCTTCCTCCTCCTCCAGGCAGCGGAGAGAAGTGACAGAGAAAGTGACGCGGCACTATGGCTCCGCTGCCAACCCCAAATGTCAGCCCAATGTTATTTATCTGCTTCGTCCTTGGCACTTTTTGAGAGAGAGAAAGAGAGCATCTTGGGGCCTGCTGCACAGGCAACTCCATCGGATTCGAGGGGCCACAGGCGTCATCCGAGAATTCCTGATCTGAATTACATTTTAAGTTGAGTCATCCGAGCCTTCAGATATATTCAGAATGGCATGGTTATTAGCAGCATTAAAGACGACTGTTTGTGTAGCTATGACTAGTTTGATCGAAAGACGTATTTAAGTGGTCTTAGTACATTTAGAGCAAAGAACATTCTCAGTTTGGATCCAAAAATTGATTCCTCATTAATTTGGAGCACCTGACAACATGTATGACTATAGTAACACTGGTGAGAGCCAATTACCTTCTTCAGGATGGAGGTGAGTCTCTCCAGCTCACAGTCGATGATGATTTGGCCCTCCTTCTTTTTGTCCAGGTCCTGGAACACTTTGAGGAAGGACGCTTCTGTCATTGTCTCCACATTCACGGAGGTCACCAGCCAGTTATGCTCTGCTGCTGTGTCCAGAACCTTCTGCAGAACTGACAGTCCTAGAATACAAGTGGCCAAAATTAGGTTAGCAGAACTCTAAAAAGTTGAGGCAGTTACATCAGAATTATTCATTTTTTAAATTTAGTAGAACATTTCATTTTGTACAAGACAAGCAAGTTAACTGCATTTAATTTCAAATATTGAGTAAATTAACATATGCATTTGGAGGAAGTACTGGTTAATGTGACACTTTGTGTGAAATGTAATGTGTAAATAATGACATGCTGGTAAGCTAATTCATTAGGAAGTCATTCTGAAGCAGCTCAGGAGCTTGGAGGACTATAGTATCGACACTCTGTTATCTCCAGGCACCTCTGACCATCTGAATGCCACTTTATTGGCTGTGAATTCAGTAAAACCTGCCAGGACGATACAGACAGTGGAGAGTGAGAGCCACACTGTTCACAGACAGGAAATGGGGTTCGATTAGTGAAGACATTGATCTTGGCATTGGATTCACAGACGGTGGATGCATGTGTGCAACACCGAGGGACCAATCAGCTTTCTCCCTAGACACCAACAAAAATCCCTCTAGATCAAAAATAAAGTGACGACGACATGGATGACAGCCTTTCCCTGGCGGCTTCGGACGCGGAGGAGTTATCGGGCTCGGTGACTGACCCCGCCCTCTTGCCGCCGTCCTCTTCATGCAGCGCCAGACCTAGAACGGACGACGAGCTCGTCCGTGTGATGTCAAAGGCTGTCAGTGAGCTCGGGCTCGAGTGGTCTCCGCCTCAGGAGCCATCTCGCAGCAGGCTGGATGAGTGG
>JAFVLL020041941.1:0-22757 GCA_021397915.2 Tor tambroides
CCGTCTTGAACACCATCCAACTGGCAGAGTGGGGGGTGGAGCTGGAATAGACAAGAGAGGATGGTAAGGAGCACACACACATTTACACACAGCAGCGCTCTGCGAGTGACAAATCTACATCAGAACAATATTGAAGAAGAGATATCAGAAGGAACATATAAAGTAGAAGCTGCCTACAAAGGTTGCCGATTCAGTCCTAAATTGATAGGACAGAAATTGGAGGCTTACTGGAAAATAAAACAATGCTTCTTTATTTGCTGAAGTCACTTAAAGGGATAATTCAGCCCCAAAATAAAAATTCTGTCATCATTACCCTCTTGTTGTTCCAAACCTGTGTGCCTTTTTCAGACAGAGTTTTTTTGATAGTGTTTTTATTTTTGAGTGAACTATTCCTTTCAGTCAAGGTTCCTGAAATGGAAGAACTACAAATTGCTTCTATGAAAAACTGTCCCCTAAAAAGCATGTATCTAAAGGCTGGAATACATTACATGACTTTTAAAATCGGAAGAGATTTTAAAACACTGGGCATCATACACTTACTGACTTTGTAATAGTCACAGAGGAAAAACTGTCCGTCATACACTAAACGACTGAGGATCATACACTACCAGACTTTGAAGTCATTCCCATCACAACAAATTCACGCAGAAACATGCGCACTGTTGCTCGGAGAAGCTATCAAATGAAAACAATGTGTTCTAAAATCAGCTCAAAATATCAAACATGTTTGATATCCTCTGTCTGGATGGAATTAAAGACTGAAGCTAAAAAAAAAAATTGTGGAATTTTTCAACTCAAATCTGCAGACTGGCTCTGCCTTTCAGTAACTAGTGTCGACTTCTCCAGACTGTAAACAGGGCAAAAAATAAGTTGCTAGTACAATGTCAGCATATTTAAAGAGGCCCAACATAGTCCCTTGAAGACAAGTAAGTTCACTTGGCGGCCATATTGGTAACACCACTTGGCAGCAATTTCCAGCTTTATTATCTTGTATTGGGAAAGACCAAAATCTATATTTCAATAACATAATTCAAATAAGGAATAAAATCATAAATTGTGCTTATTAAGGCCAACTCACTCAAAAGGGTATTTTTCAGTCAATAACAAGCACGTTCTATACTAAACGAACAGATAATTGGCTTACTTAACAGCTGCCATGTTGAGAGTTGCAATGCCTCCATCAAAAATTGTAATGCAGGAATATAGCCAGGCACTATGTATTGAACACTGTAATTTCTCCTCATTCATACATGTACAAGTGGACTGTCTCTATCTTATACGTCTTTGGAGTTGAATTAAATGATGCCAGTGCAAACTCACTCACTTCCTGCTTTCTCTGGTTTGTTTGAGATGTTATTTTTTGTTCTCGGTACTTGTGTGACACAGAATCAGTCTCTGTCTCTGCCACAGATCATCACTCTCTTCTCATCGGAATGAAAGCAGAGACTACCAGATGGGCACTCCACACACTAAGAGCTTCTCACTCATCTACAGAGTGGCACCCTCTATAGTTGCACCAGTCACTGATGTATTTGCCTCAGGACAGTATTTAAGCAAAGGATTAAAAAAAATGGATATAATGAACCTCATAAACCCACAGAAAGTAGATTACATTTTTCCTATGAAGAACATGAGATGCTGCATTATACGTGTCCACAGCAGAACAGAAGAGCAAAAGAGGGCAATTTTCTGGGACTTCTGTATTCAGTAAGGGCAAACGGCCAAAGTGATCATAACACTCACACACACACTACACCTGCCTGATCAGACTGGCACACAAAACCCTCACCTGTTAGCTCAGTAAACAGGCTAAAGCACAAGTAATTCAGAACTACTCCTTAGAGAAAAGGAACATGATACAGCCTTTCTCATTATCTGTCCTATGCTTTCACTCAAACCTAATCAAATTTAACCAAACTTTCAAGGTCTGTACTTAAAGCAGTGTTCTTTCACATATGGAATTGCTTAACACTTAATTCACTCATATATGCACAGCACGCCATTTCATTTCTTAGTTCACATATTGATATAATCCTTCATGATGATGAAGGTGAATGGATTGCTTCAATTTGTTTCTGGAATACTTAATATAATAATATATATATGTTAATATAGTGCTGCAGGGATGACATATTTTTGTAGCCCACAACCTTGAAATAAATTAGCATTTTTGCACTTCCGGTTCAATCTGATTCAAGTAAATGTTTTTGTTTTGTTTTGTTTTAAAATAGATTTTTGATTAAATGCCTGAGGTAAGTTCTGTGGTTGACACTCAAGATATTTTCTCATTTTATTCTACAACAAAATACATCAGTAATAGCCCCTTAGTGATTTTTTTAAAAGCTTTTAGATGTGTTGAAAAAGTAAATTGCTAAATGGGACTACAGAGGTTGTAAGGGACATTAAATATCACACTGAACTTTTTTTTTTTTTTAAGACCGAAAGATTCAAAGCTTTATTGCCTATGTTTAGCTTTGTATTTAGGCTTCAAAATTCATAAAAGTTGTGTTTATTTATAAGAAACTTTTGTTGTTAACAGAGCTTATTTTCTGGAATAATCCAAAAGCCAATGGAAAAATCCTATTGGGTTTTTGTCAAGGGAACCAGGGTGATGCTAACTTCCGGGTTGGCCAACAAAAATACATTATCACTGCAGGACTTTATTAATAAAGGGCAAAAGTGGAGATGAGGTGAAAGAGAGATGTAGGATTCGCCAAATTGTCGGAACTGACAGGTTTGGAATTTAATGAAGTCTTTGTAACCTTTGCATCTCTCCATCAATTAGTCTATCTGTTTAGAAGCCAACTCTTCAGAACATCCATTCTCCATGGATGCTGGAGCCTATCCCAGTAACTTGAGAGTTGAGACACTGCAATAATGTTTGAGGACTAACATCCAGTTATTTATCACAAATTTTAGGGCGTCATTTAAGTGGTAAACATTCACTCTGAGAGAAAATTCATTCATGTTTATATTATATTGGAGACTGTCACTGTACTGCTGAGAGCATGAACATATTTTATTCAACTGAATACATCTTGTGAGTATCTATGACATGTTTAATCCTTAAATGGGTTCAGTTTCCTGGGGGAAACAGACATTTGAGAGGCTGGGGGTAGGGCAGTGAATGTGTGGGCCTTATGTCTGAGAAAAAAATACTGAAAAGGGGGCCCTGAAACCACTCAGGTCAAGTGACTTGGTATAAAAAACTCTGGCATCCACTCACCATCTTTATGTTAAAGTAACATGATGGCAGCATGCAGTGAGCAGAGCACTAACATTGAGGTAAACGCTGATATCTTTTACGTGTCATTTACACAACATTTACAGCTGTGTATATGTAACTGTAAAACTAAAAATAAAAGCAATATTTCAAACAAAAGCATGAAATTGTATTATTTGATAATGCATATATAAATAATGAGTTCGTTGCCCATTAAGGGTGAAACGTCAAGTAATACAAGTATTTTACTGGATGAATTCATCGCAGAAAAAAGCAGGTGGAGAGAAGAAAAAATGGCTGTACAGTCAACATAGTTGATAATGGAAGAGCACAGCTACACATGCATAAAACATGGCAAAACTGAAGAGAAGAGAAGCCTGTATTCTTTAATAACTCGGTACAAGTAGCCGTTTCGAGCTCAAAAAATGATCAAAAACAGGGTGTGATTTTGATCAGGAACAAACCATAGTGTTTGACGGCTATTCAGTACCAGACCTAATCACCAAAACAGTACTAATACAAAAAAGACACACAACCTTGCGAAACACACTGGGAGAGTGACTATTGACGGCCCGGTCGTTAAAGCGGACCGAGCGCCATCTGAAAGCTTGAGAAGGTCATCATCATCTTCATCAGCATCATTAGCGTTCCAGCGCATCCACACCGGAAACAGCACCATCACTTTATATACTCACACAATCACACATCAAACTCACTACACAGGGCCTACAACTTTCCTCACAGATTTAAGGAAGCAGATTTAAGGAGACTTTGTTACAGCGAGCTCGTGTAATGTGCTGTTATGTCAAGGCGTGGTGCCGAGAACACGAACTGGGAAAAAATCTTTCATGATCACACGTCTTGTCGCCCTAGCGGCTCTTAACAATAATAGTAGCTCAACACCGCGAGAGCTGCTCGAGCTCAACACATCAAGAGTACACATATACACACTTTATCAGGTTTATTGCTCGAGATCTCGTCCCTTGCTCTTGTGAATGTGAATGTAAGCACAAAGTGCATTTATAATGGCATCCCATGACTGTTTGACGGCATGGTGTGAAAACTACGGCACGCGCTAGAATCACATTTTCATCCATTTTAACGCAATTCTGCTAACCAAGTGTCGTTTAAAGGGTGTTTCGGTGCCATTCGAGGCGTTATTGTGTAACGGCTGTAAGTTACAACGTTTCGTTGACTGCAGCTGCACTCTCTCTCTCCTGCAACTCCTACAATAAAGAGAAATGAACAAAACCCCCCTGCGCTGGCTCTGCGCTTTCACATCCACTCAAATCACTACCAACATAATCACATAAAGAACGCGAAAAGAGTTCCAAGACACCGCTCCCAAAAGTTCACAAAACGAAGATGAAAAAACCGAGGTGCACTTACCCTTGTACACACTCCTCCAGCAGTCAAACCCCGATCTTCATACACTTACACACACACACACTCACCAATTATTTAAATATATATCTACAAACAGCCGAGCATTTCACCACTAAAACCCTATCCCGCGGACGAATTTACTCCCTTTAGCGCCTTAAAGTTTTGTACAGTGTAATAGAAGGAATCTTCGCTTTGTTCGCTTGATTTTTAACCAAAAATACATAAAAAGACAGAAACTGATATACAAAACAAGAACTCTTCTTCCATCCCATTCACCCCCAGTTTGTGCGCTCGGCGTATCAATGCGCGCAGGAGAGAGATAATGGGACAGCAAAACCATGCCGTATAACGCACAAAATAACTCGTCCAACAGAACACATTATTCATCACGTTGGAAATTAATTTGATATTGTCGCAAACCTGGGAGAAAGAATTACTGCCGAGCGCGAAAGAACACTTAGAAGAAGAGAACTAGTTTATGTAACGGTGCGGCGAATTTATTTCACTTTGCCTAAGGAACGGTTGTAGTGCGCCCCCCATTGCCTAGGGAAAAACCCCGGATGTAAACTCAGTGAAACTCATGTTGAGTGAAGTTACAATAATGTGCATCCAGCGTGGGCCAGAGATATTGTTAGGACAAGAGGAAAGAGATTTGCTCACGTATTCAATAAATGACGGTGTTTTTTAAATGTTTTATCCATGATGATTGAAGTCAACCTATTATATCGTCGCGTCAAGCCGCCAGAGCTGCTTTAGACCCATTCAAACACAACGTTCACATTGCGATAAACACAAAAGTGTTTTAATAAATCATTTCAAAAGCATTTTATTTCTAGCAATATTGCATCACATCGTGTATTTGGGAAATTTCTGGTGATTTAGCTAAGTAACTGTCTTGCACAAATGCTCTGCTATGTCCATTATAATGCATTTCCATTGCCTACTTCCTTTCAGTTAATGTGGATTATGTACTGTTTATGCATGCTGTGAAACTGTTCTGTATGGTGTCATTTTATATAAAGAGTGATTAGTGAATACAAACTAATTTTCCCACAATTACTTTTCTTTCTTTATTTGTTTGGCAATACTGCCAGAAACGTTGTGGCCAGTTTTCTAGTGGCACCCGTCGTGTGCAGTGAACGGTAGGGGGAGACAGAGGGCTGTGTTTGTGAGCGATCGATCCTGCTCTCAGCACCGTTTTCTTTTCTAGGCCCTTGCCTCCTAAACTGGCCCACACTCTCTGTCTTCAGCACCACTGAGTCATCGCAGTTCGCTTTGAATTATCACTCCGCATAAAAAGAACAAGAAGTACAAGCCTCAACATTTTTACATCCATGTAATAATGAAATACAGAAGAGTGACATCATTGTCGAGACAGTGCAAACATAACATGCTGAAGCAGTTGAAATTAATATATCAGATGAGAGAAGAACTTTTTTTCATAGAAAAAAAAGTGATGACTGAAAATGTAAACAAAAAGAGACGAAAATAATGCCAAACAAGCAATTGATGTGTAAATGAGTGTAACCACATCATCGCTTTCCGTGTGTGTTTAATTACAGAGCTCTGTTTCTTTCGTAGCACTCTTGGTTTGGAGGCATGAAGAGTTGAGGACGGCTGTGTAGAATCGAAACAAAATTTCCAGGAGGTCAGTGAAGGCAGTTGTTTACTATTTTGGGATATGCATACATACTGATTGATTGCGTTTACTTTACATAGACATTCCTAGAAGAATGGCCTACACAATGCTTGCTAAGGTCCTTGACCCTACTATCCATTGCATAGCAGTGCATGATGGCAGCCATCAGAATCTTCAGTAGCTTCAGCTATTTATCTCTTTTTTTATTATTATTATTTCATCTAACACAATGAAAGATCAGCTGGTAGTCAGTGACTCATCCTCTTCAGCTCTTGTGTCATTGGAACTCATTGAGCGGTTTCCTCTCTGGCTGATTGTGATTGGCTGTTGTGTCTGTGATCTTTGTGAAAGACACTGATAAAGTATAAAAATGGATTTCTGCACTGCACCTCCAGACTAATCCGAGGTGACTGAACTAATCAAGACTCCATTTATCCGGAAGTCCCACGCTGCCAGAGACTGAGTCAGACATTCTTTTTGTCAACATGTGTTTACATAAAGTAAAGAGCAAAGGAGACTCTCAGAGTTAATGAAAGGGCGCATGATAAGGTGCTTAGCATCTCGTTCCCAAACAGTGTATTTTACACAGTCATTATGCAGTTGACGCATGACACCCTAACAAACAAAATACTGAAACACATGACGAATAAAGGTCAGTCACAACCAAGACATTACAATTAAACAAGATCATCTTTCTAACAGCTATCATCTATAGTCATCTAAACTCTGATTGCTGTTATATACTTTATAGCATTAGTATAGTGTATTTTAGTGTATTATACATAATATGCGCTACCATTTGAGGTCAGAGAGATTTAATTGCTTCTTTTCGATGCATTAAATTGACCAAAAATCACAGTAAAGACATTTATAATGTTACAAAAGATTTCTATTTCAAATAAATGCCAATAAAATAGTCATCAAAGAATACTAAAATATGTATGACCGTTTCCACAAAAACTCATTTCAACATTGATAATAAGAATTTTTTCTTGAGCACCAAACTGGCATATTAGATCATGTGACACTGAAGACATTATTTTAAAATTATAATTATGTCTCACAAAAAAATCTTGAAATTAAAAAAATCTTACCAACCCCAAAGTTTTGAATGGTAGTGCATTTTTTTGTCACTGTTTGTGCGGCATATATTCCACTTTTTCTATTCTATTTTATTCTGTTCAGTTCTTTTTTATTTTATATAAAAAAATGCAAACAGTGCTCATATACACTCACGTTGTGCTGTAATACTACCAAAAAATCTCTATTGCAAACTCTCAGTTGGTCAGCAGAGATTCTTTCCAAAATCATTAAAATATTGGTGTCCAGGACACTGCGATCCTGAAGACTGTGTGTGTATCATAAGTTAAAAAAAACTTAGCAGGGATCTTCAACCCTGCTCCTGGAGATCTACCTTCCTGCAGACTTAAGTTCCAACCCTGCTCCAACACACCTGCCTGTAATTATCAAGTAACAATGAACAGCTTGATTAGCTGCTTCAGATGTGCTTGATTGTGGTTGGAGCTAAAATCTACTGGATGGTAGCACTCAAGGAGCAGGGTTGGAAACCCTGGATTTAAAGGTTTGCTATAAATGAATTGCACTCATAAACAGCTGTTGAGATAGTATTGTCACTTGAAACAGAGTATTCGACTTAAGAAGCAGATGCACATTTTCCTCTGACAGCTAGACTACAATAGTGAGAGAGATATAATGTGTGGTGTTAGTTTGATTGGCACAGAGTAAGCAAAGCTGTGTTCAGCTGCGGAGAGTGCTGTGATCTGACATCTATGCTGAAGCTACTATACTATATAGCTGAACCACTGCTGCCTTAAACCTCTCATCATGATGACCACATCCTTCACTCTGAACTCCATTCACTGACCCAAACCCTCTGACCTTACTACACACAGAGAGATAGAATTAGGAAAAGAGATGGTTTCCTTCCATCTTTCTTACCACAGGGCCCTTTTTGCATACTGTATGTTTCTGTCTCTTATATACCCAGTAATCACTGTCTGCCTGCTTGCTGGCTTTGTTTCTCTTTTTTATATGCCCATTCTCTTTTTAAGTGAAGTATGGTTTGTAGTGTATTTTGTCATGATTGCTGGACAAGAAATAAAACTGTAACAGTTAGGAAAGTAAAAAAGAAAACAAGAATGAATGGTGATGAGGCACACAGTAAAATAAGGAAACAGCTTGCATTGAGTTGAATTCATCTACTTAATTACTCTAAGTAAATTTATTCCTTAAGCATAAAATGTTATGCAAGTCTAAAAAACTAAATATTTTCAGGAATTCTATTTGTCAGGAATTCTAAACAACTTGCTTTCATTGCTCTTGTGGTTTTAAACGACTCATTAATATGTGCTTCACCACATGTTTTCATTATGAAATAGATGGAGATTGAAGTGCTTACTTTTTTTTTTTGTTATGCTGGTTGAATGTCTCTTCACATCCTGATAGCAATCATTAAGTTAAGTGGTCTAAACGTATTTTTATGCATTTATATAATCTGTGGAAGGAATGTTCATCCAATCATATCCCTCAGTCCAAGGGCTACGATAGGCTGTCTTACCTGCCTGTCAACGTATGTATTTGCATACCTCTGTGCACCCTGTTTGTGCAGATGTGATACGTCATCAGCACGTTCCATTACACTATTGCAGACCAAGCGAGAATAGTAGGCGTTATTATTATTATTATTGTTAAATGCTTGAATCTGATTGGCAGATTCTGATTGGCTAAGGTGTGGAGTTATTTTCAGGGAACAACACGGCGAACGTAGTTCCAGGCAGGTAACAATGGCGCTGTTCCTGAAGAAAATTAACTTAAAGTTTCATTGTTAGTAGAGACACTGCTGCTGAACACTGTTGAGAGACCGACAGACTTAGAGAGCTAATTCACACATTTTCTCTCTCTCCCTATCTTTCTAATAACTAAGTTATTAAATGCATTAGTCTGCTATCAACAGCTCAAGCCTCCGTTACTAGGTCTAAAATTACATGGAATTAGCAACAGAACCATTGGATGATGCAGAAGAAATTAATCTGACTGATGTATTGAGGTGTGGTAACTGTAGTATAAGCAGAATAATTGACTCCAGACCATTGAATTATTCCAAAAAAAAAAAAAGCATACCACAGGTGTGTACAGTATTTTTCGAATAATTCAACAGCCCATCGTCAGTTATTCCGTACATATTATGCTCTTTATACTAAAATGATTTATCACTGGTTAATGAGACATGAGTTAATCTGACAGTGTTGCATTCAACCCTCAACCAACATTGTATCGCTGTTTAGCCTCTGGTCTGTCTGCGTTCATGTGTTTTGGAGGAGGTGTGGCTTTGGAGAGTGATTTGCAGGGAGAGTGGGATCTTATGCTTTCAAAGCTATTGCTAGCCTCTCTGAAATCACCTACCCTACCTTTAGTGAATAAAAACTACTTCTGAATAGAAAAACTATAATAATTATGTAAATCTTTTTTTAACCAGATTTCACCCCCCAAAAAAATATTTATTTAATCTATTCTAATCTTAATCTTTAATAATTTATATATATATATATATAATTAGTCTAGACTTTACATTAGTGGATTATTACACTAAATCAGTGGTCTCAAACTCAATTCCTGGAGGTCCACAGCTCTGCAGAGTTTAGCTCCAACTCACACCTGCCTGGAAGTTTCTAGTGATCCTGAAGACCTTGATTAGCTGGATCAGGTGTGTTTGATTAGGGTTGGAGCAAAACTGTGCAGAGCTGCAGCCCTCCAGGGATTGAGTTTGAGACCAGTGCACTAAATGGTTGAAAAATGGAAACAGTTCTACATAAACTGTACTATGCCAACGCATGAATTAGCCTCCCACAGAACATTTTTAAAACTGTAGCCGACAGGATTCTTACCAGCGCAAGTGCCAGCAATTCCCCAGAGATTTTCCAGTGTGAATTGTGTGAATTTTAGAGCACAGTTAAATTGCTCATATTTCATCCTTAATGTTTGCAACAGACTTAATGAATAGAAATCGCAATAGCAGAACTCTTTACAAGCTGTATGTTTGAAACTCAAATAGGAAAGGCTGCTGTGAAGTGGTTTTTGAATAACACACGAAAACCCCAGAATATGAAATCATTTGAAATATCCACATGGAAACAGACACATCACTTGAGCATGTTTCTGCTAGAACAAATTGTATCCCTTCTTCACATTCAATTATTAGGTCTATTATTTTTTAGTGTGCCATTTTCCATTAGTGCTTGTATGTACATGTCTAGGTGTCTGTGTGTGTTTGTAGTATGCTTAGTACAGATGTTTGGGCACTAGTCTCTGCCTAAATAGTGCTTGTATAGTTGACCCTACTTAACTTCTCTGCATGCATTCTGCATTAGAAAATGAAAAAATGTATTACTGTGCAGTGTTTCTAGAAATATTTAATTTCTCCAGTCCTTTTGATTTCTGAATAAAATTACCATAATAAGAGCAGTGAGGCAGTCCTGATGACTTGGACAGAGCTCTAGGCATCCCTGAGGAATATACAGTGAGACTTCCTTAGTAAGGCCAGGGTTGTCTCTTGTGGGAGTAATTTTTGATTCATTTTACAGTGGTGACACACTGAATCATGTCAGTTTGTGCTAACATACAGCAGGGGCTTAGATTGTGTGTAGGTGTATGTGCATGTGTGTTGTTGTACAGCATTTAACAGGCACACTTTGTGAATGATGTTCATCTGTCTATCCTGGGAGTAATCATACACAGCCTCACACAAATGGCACTGTAGCATATCATCCTGAAAAGAAGAGGGAAAATCTGAATCATAACATTGCAGAATAGTCAGGTACATCTGTGCAGTTTGTGTGTGTGTGTAAAGAGAGCTGATAGCTTTATTACTAGTCATCTCTCCATCTGTTCTTAAATGTTGCCCAGACTCGTGCTGAGTTCATCTACATTTGTTTGCAGCACACTGATGAAGAAACCAGATCAGACAAGACCAGACTTCAAATAAAAATCTCCAGACCCCACAGACCATACGCAAAGGAGTTTATTTGTCATAATAGATGAATTGGAGTGTTTCCTAACAGCACATTGCAATGTTACGCATGTTATTGGACACTTCTGGGATTCTAAATAGCATTAGCTGCTGGTCATTATGTGGTCCGATTGGTGTGCAGGGACAAGAGGTATAAACCAAGCTGTTGCATTTTTTTGACCATTTTAAGAATTGGAAAACAGCCTTGACTAAAAGTCAAAAATCTACTTGACGCTGAACATAGTTTAGCTCTTGTGTAGTTTGAACATTTAATGCATTGTAATGAGAGATTTGAAGTTTGAATAATAGTGGTATGTTGGCTTTGTCATGGAAACAAATTTATTTGTAACTCTTGTAACTCAAAACACTTGTAATTATTATAATCACATCAGTTATAATCACTTTGAAATTGTGCACATTTATAGAGTCAGTAACTAGTTTTTATGCATATGACCTGTGATTGAGTTTATGCTGCATCATGTGCAAACAATTTCTACAATTTTATGTTACTCAGGGATTTTGTGAAGGCATTTTTTGGAAGAGATTAAATATGATATGACAACAGTTAAATTCTCTCACATTAAGCCGTACTGTAACTAGTGATGTCCAGTAAAACTAGACGGAAACCTAATTTAGGTTACCAGAATCCAGACACCACTTTCCTCACGCTGAGAAATGAAGGGAAAAAACTATCACTGAACTAAAAGAGGAATGGAACACAATGCCTTGATTAAAAAGGGAGCTGTAGCTTTATTATTTTAAGGATTATTCTCATGGTTTGGTGGACAGTGTGGTTCGTGAATCACTTGGGAAAATGACAGAGTTCAGAGTGAAGTGGACTGCTTTTCAGTCAGTGCACAGTGCTGCTGCAGTGGGGGTTTCAGTTTCCTCCTGGCATCAACCTCATGCAGACCAGCTCCCCAGTCTTCTGCTATTATCCCCCCCAAACACACATACATGCACCACATCAGAACCGTGCGGCCGTGTGCTCTGTTCTCCACCCTCAGAAGAGTGTGCGGTAGCACTGCTGCTGGACAGGACTGTGGGAGCAGAGAGTAGACACACCCTTCTGTCTTTCTCTCAGACAGGCAGACACACTGACCCCATGGATTGATATAAATATCCCTCTTATTGCTGGCTGCTTCTGGGGTTGCTGCCTAAAGCGTCTCATTTTGGCTTTTGACCGAAATAACCAGTAAACCTCAGAGAATAAAAGACACAGAGAGCGAGTGAGAGAAGGAGAGGGTATGTAAGGTGTGCATCTGAGACAATAAAGAATTTGGACAGAAGAGGGTATTCACTTTAGCTTAAAGCACACACATATTATCCTATCTATCTGTCTGTCTGTATATATATATATATATATATATATATATATTGTGTGTGTATATGTAAATATATGTGTGGTGGAGGGGGAGGGGGGCACACTGCCGTTCAAAATTATGCGATCAGTAGGATTTTTTATGTTTTTTAAAGAAGTCTCTTCTGCTCATCAAGGCTGCATTTATTTGATCAAAAATACAGAAAAAAACAGTAATATTGTAAAATATTATTGCAATTTAAAATAACGGTTTTCTATTTTAATATACTTCTATCCTGTGATGCAAAGCTGTATCTTCAGCATCATTACTCCAGTCTTCAGTGTCACATGATCCTGCAGAAATCATTCTAATATGCTGATTTCATTATCAATGTTGGAAACAGCTGTGCTGCTTCAAAATTTTTAGAACCTTTTCCAGGATTTTTTTTTGATGAATAAGAAGTTAAAAAGAACAGTATTTATTTAAAATGGAAATCTTTTCCAACAATATAAGTCTTTACTATCACTTGCTGAATAAAAGTATTCATTTCTTTTTTTAAAAAAAAAAGAAAGAAAAAAATGACTGACCTCAGACTTTTAAACAGTAGTGTATATTGTTACAAAAGATTTCTATTTTGAAAAAATGTTGAAAAAAGTGTCACGGGTTCCAAAAAATATTAAGCAGCACAACTGTTTCCAACATTTATAATAAATCAGCATAGAATTTCTAAAGGATCATGTGACACTGAAGACTGGAGTAATGGTGCTGAAAATTCAGCTTTGCATCACAGAAATAAATCATATTTTAAAGTATATTCAAATACAACACATTATTTTAAATTCCAATAATATGTCACAATATTTTTTTTCCTGTATTTTGGATCAAATAAATGCAGCCTTGATGACAAACAAACCTGATTGATCCCAAACTTTTGAACAGCAGTGTACATGGTCACATTTTAAGGTCCAGTTCTCACTATTAATTAACTATTATCTATGACTTTTGTCTCAATAAACTCCTGATTACTGCTTATTGTGTAGGATTAGGGATGTAGAATATGGTCAATATTATATAATATTCATGTATATTTATGAAATAATGAAAGATCTAATTAAAATGTGTAAAACAATTAAATTGAATTTTAATATAATATTATTTTTTTTCACTTGAAAACCTAAATATAAAATGACAATTTATGTATACACACACACATACAATATGTATGTGTGTGTGTGTGTGTGTGTGTGTGTGTGTGTGTATGTGTGTGTGTATATATATATATATATATATATATTAGTGCTGTCAAATGACTAATCGCATCCAAAATAAAAGTTTTTGTTTACATAATATGTGTGTAGTGTGTATATTTATGTATATATAAAGACACACACACATACAGCACATGCTTTGAAAATATTTACATGTATTTACATTTATTTATATATACATAATATACACAGTACACAGACATATATTATGTAAACAAAAACTATATATATATATATATATATATATATATATAGACAGAGAGAGAGAAATATATACATTGTTATTGGGTATGGTGATCTGGCGATTGGAACGCACCTCAACTGTTTTAACGTATGATGTTTCAGTCCTGGAGGTCTGTAAGATGAGTCACCTCTCCCTTTGGTTCTGGGATATATCCCACCCACTCCAATAACAAAGTCTCATTAGAATATTCCATGTTGTTTATGTGAGAATCATTCAGATCTGCCTCAGTTGGGGTTTGTGTTTATCAAACTGCACTGTTCTCACAGGCGTCATAGGAAAATGTCAGGATCACAGACATCTACACACGCATGAAAAGGTCACCCCCTCACTGCGCATTCTGTGACCTCTGAGTCTGATCTGGCTCTGTCCTGCTGATGATTACATTTAAATTATCATACTGAACACACACATACACCTAACTAAACTCAGAAACACATCACATAGTGATATATGTACCGAACACACAAAACCATTTTCCATCAAATGCATTTTTCTGTCACTTTATTGAATGCAAAACAATTCCAATATTTTGCTGAACTATTCATACACAGACACACATTCATCTGTCTTCTGTCGCTTTTCTTCTGGCTGTGTCTCACTCTGCTCTGGATGAATCAAACCCGATAAGTGTTCCCACACAGTCACAGTAGGCACTGTAGTGTTACTCTAATGCACACTAAATATGGCTACACTAATTCTGCCGCCCTTAATTTAGTGCTTACATTTTTCTCAGTACACAATATACACAACTATGCAAGTGTACACAGCAGTCATATAACCCATACAACGTAGAGTTTCAGTTACAGTTTCATGCATTTGCAAGCATTTAATTTAATATGGCAATATATACTCTTATATATCGTGATCAATTAACACTTCATAACATTTTATCTCAGTTTCTTGATGGAATTTCATTGAATTTTCCTCTGGTTCATTTCCACATAGCAAAACCTTTCAACCCAGATAACTAGCAATGGGCAAAGAAGACACAACAAATGTTTACTTTTCAAGATATATAAATGTTTTCAATTTATAAAGCTGCACTTTGTGAAAAGAGAGACATCAGCAGGATATTGCTGGTCTGAACTGAATCAGGAGGCAAACAGAGGAGATGGGAGAAAATGATGTTTGCAGTTTTCTATGGCATCTCTGTATGAATGTGATTATGTGCAAATATCTCCAAGCTCCTAACAGGAATGCAGGAAATCTCAGGTCACTGTGCATTACCCTGTGGGAATACATGTTTAGATACACTGAAATTAAACTGCATCTAGGTCGCAGCATAATGTTGTTTAAACGTTACAATACTCCAAGTATCTGGCTTAGGGCATGCAATGCTGTCATCTCCATTACTCTTTCTCTCTCTCTCTCTTTTTTTTTACACGTACAACATAATTTTCTTTTCTCACTCATTTTGTCACTGCACCACAAATACACAAACGTCCATCCCTTTATGAAACTACATTTGTAGCAATGTCATATTGTTCTCAGTTTGTCTATGATGAGTGCTTGTCTGAAACAAGAACCTTCCAGAACAATGTTTAACCCAAAAAAACCTCCCCGGTGATGACTAACACACTGACTCACTGTTGTGCACACATTGCAGCCCAGCTAAAAGATACATAAAACAGAGGCAGCAGAACAGAGGAGTATGTTCTTTCCCCTTCGCAGATTGATAGTCTATTTTTAAACAAGTGATGCAATGTTCAGCCCTATCACTTGAAGATAACAATATAATCAATTTATTCCATTAGAAAAGTGGTTCTCAACTGGTTTTGACCAAGATTTTAGTTGAAGTCACCCAGTACAGTACCAGTAATGTTTATTATACAGAGGTAAGCAAAATGTCCTTAAAACCAAACATTGAAATGTATTGAAATGGCCATGGACTGCATGGGTGCATAGCATCAAATCTGTCAAGAAATGTATAAAACATTTTTCATAAGGAATATCTTAGATTTTAGCATAGAATTTTTTTTGTATGATGAGATTATTTAGGGCACATTTTACCCCACAATTTTTTATACTTTATGATATCTGCTTATTTTTAATAATAATTCTCTTTACTGTAATATATTATTTTAATTCATATGTGCAGTATTTATGTTCTCCAAATTTGCATTTATGTGCTCAAAATACAGTAAAATAATACATTTTGTAATTTTATTAAAACTGTAAAATAACTGTTTTGTATTAGGCTATATTTAAGTAATTTGTTCATGTGATGGTAAAGGTGAATTTTCAAAAGCCATTATTCCAGTCTTCAGTGGCACATGATTCTATTATCAATGTTGAAAACAATAGTGCTGCTTAATATTTTTGTAATATTTGAGTTGATATTTGCCTATTATCACATGATCGGGGAGAGGGTTGGATTCAACCGTGATTATTTGTTCATGCGTGACTCTTAGAACATACCGTACCATTCAAATGTTTGAGGTTGGTAAGGTTTTATTAATTTATTTATTTTAACATTTTTGGAAGAAGTCTCATGCAAGGCTGCGTTTATTTCATCAATATACAGAAAATACAGCAAAAACAATAATTGTTAATTACAAAATTGTAATAATAATTGTAACAAATTGTAATAATAATTCTAACATTATTATAATTATCATTATGATTTATTATTACAATAATAATTGTATTCTATTGTAATATATAGTCAAATGTAACCCTGCGATGGAAAAGCTGAATTTTCAGCAGCCATTACTACAGTCTTCAGTGCCTATGATGCTTCAGACATCATTCTAATATTCTGATTTTGTGCTTAAGAAATTGTTGTTTTTATTATTATCATCAATGTTGAAATGAAAATAGTTGTGCTGCTTAATATTTTTGTTGAAACCATGACATTTTTTTCTGGATTCTTTGGTGAATAGAAAGTTCAAAAGAATTGCATTTATTTGAAATATAAATTATTTGTAACATAAATGTCTTTTATGTCACTTTTGATCAATTTAATGCATACTTCAGTCTGAATGTATGAATGAAAAATTAATTAATGTCTTAAAAAATATTGCTGACTGTATACAGTAAAAGGCCTATATTTTACTGTATACAGTAAAATATAGGCCTACCATTTTGAATATTTTAAATAAACATTATTTTTAAATTACATCAATGTATACACATTTTAAGATATATATATATTCTTTTTTATGTTATGAGAATGAGACTCTGTATGTAACATTTTGCATTTTTTTGGAGTAAAATGTGACCTGAAAACCTGTGGGATTAACTCTATAAAGTTCTAGAGTGAGTGAAAGTTTTATCGAATAGTCAGCCAGTGATATAAGTAGTAAAAGGTATGGAGCTTATTTTGTTATCCTACATTTAATTATATGATTGGTTATTTGTATTCAGCATTGTTATTCCCTGCTATTGATGGCCCTATGAGAACAGACCTGTACATTTCTGGGTCGCGACCCACCAGCTCAGAGCCATTACATTACAATTCTGTACAGTGTGTTTTGTGAAGTTAGTGCAGCTAACTGATTCCTCTTTACACACTGTAACAAATTATGTGTTGATCTCCTGAGCACTTGTTAAGATCTTTTTTGAGTCTCAATATTCTGATTCAGATCCTTTAACCCATCATTTCTGTTGTTCTGTCTTCCTCTTTATTTCATCCTCTCTTTTCTTCTTTCTGTGTGCGTTTTTCTTCTCATTTCATGCTCGAATGTTCATTCATCAGTCCTGGTCTAGCTGTTGTCATAGTACCACTGGCTCTTCTTACACTGGACTGGTTCATAAACTACTAGCATACGGTCACGACATCATGACTCAGGTATACGATCAGTGTGTCACCTGCTTCCAGACGTCATGGAAACACTGATGATCACTGCAGCGTACGTTAAACGTATGTTTGACATGAACAAAATATTTTCTCGTTTTCATTTTCTCTGTCAGTCTTTTACTTGGCTGCTCTTGTTTCGGTGCAGTTGACTGCTCTGCAGTTTCTCTGACCCTCTCGGTACAAACGGATCCCGTGTTCTTTAATGCGAGCGTGGTTGTCATGGATACAGTAGCTAGTTAGAAAGTCATGGATTTTGAACACGGCTCAGAATCTCAGAACGGCACCTCAGAGGCAAGATCATACCAGTGCAGCTATTAACAGCGCACCTGTTAGGTCTCATTAACTTTGACTGAGTCCTGTGTAATGCAACACTGCTTTTGCCGAAGGATTCAGTCCCTATCCTCGACAGACTTTCACTTAATCTAAGCCAGAAAATGTAAAATAAAAATCACATCATATGAAATGTGGGGGTGAGATATTAGAACATCAACACCAAAAAGTTCAGTGTTATCCTCATTGGATTTAATCTGAAAGCCTGTGAAACTGAAATATTTATAGATTGTTTTGATCTAAGCCACACCTGCCCTGTGTTGTAGGACATTTCTTTCTTTCTCTCTCAATGAGCCACTCACACCCGACTCACTGAAATATTGAACTACATTGATGGCTATCGGCCCTGCTTGTTTCAGCAAGAAAGGCTGGGTTTCACAGGCCTGCTTTGTCAGAGGGCCCGGAGCTGTGATAGACAGTATAGAAGGATTGTTCTCGGAGGCTGCTCGCTGATTGTGTGTCCTGACCTTCCTGTCTTCAGTACCCAGGCTCAGTTATCCAATTTCATTGGGTATATGGAAACTCCTTCACCTGTGGCTATGATGTTACCTCACATACAGTAAAGAATGGAGAAACTGAAAGAGGATTTTACTCAGTGTTTATCTGAACATGTGACACTGGGCCATTCAGATTGCATAAGTGTTTTTGTTTTGAGCGTGTGAAAGATTTGCACTTCTGTTATTTTAGGGTGCAGACTTGACATTTAGCGTGTGAGAGATCATTCGCATCTGAAGTGAACTTTGAGCAGTAAGTACCCACCCGAGCAGGCCAGTCAGGGGCTTCCAAACTTTCTGAAGGTTAAGGCAGCTACAGTGACAGAAATTGCTTTTTCTTTTAAGGGATGATATATGCCCACTTGAATTGAATTTTAGGGACATTTTTACCTGTATCAAGACTTATTGAATGTATTTGTAATATTTCATGTCAAATTCAATAGAAATAATAAGATACTGTAGGCAAACAATGCTAAGACAATGCTGAGATTATAAATATAACATTCTGAATAGCGAAATATGGATCTGATCCCAAAAAATCACTGCCTTAATGAGTGAAATATAATGCTGTAAATGCTGGTTTATTCAGAAATGAAGCATGTGACTGTCTCTTTAAATGGCTCATTGAATCATTCGCTCGACCAGTTCATTCAAAAGTGCAGATTACTTCATCATCAAAACACCACTGTGTGTTGTTCAAAGATGTGTGATGGTTCTGCTGTAGTTTTGTGTGCCATTATTTTCGTGGCCATAATAAAGTGACAACAGGCAATATTGGCAACATTTTGTTTAAAGTACAAGTCCCTTTTTATTATAAAATGCTTAGTTGAATCAAAGATTTTATGAAGTTGTATAGATTGTAAACCCATTATCACATTTGCAGTCATGCTGATATTTGGAAAAACAACACTCTTATCTTGATTTTTTAGGGCATTATATTCATTTTGGTGGCATTTCTGCTCCAAGCGCCTGTTATTTCCAACCTTGGGCAGTTATATATTTTTGTCTAAAGACCAATTTGTACATGTGAGAATATTGGTGTTAAATTAACTTTAAAGTGAAATATTGGTTAATACTGGTTTTATAAAGACGACATTCTTTTTTCTAAATTGAATAGCTTTTATATTGTTGTTGTACTAAAATATATTATTATATTACCTGATTGTTATTAAATATGATATTTACTTTGTATTAAATTGACAGTGTATCTATTAATGTTCGACATATACAGTGGTGGCCAAAATTATTAGAACACTAGAACTTTCACCAGCTAAAATATGGTTTTAAGTCAGTTATTTCTATCTTTTGCTGTAGTGTCAGTAGGAAATATCAGTTTACTTTTCCAAATATTCATTTTGCCATTAATTGTGCCATTAACACTCCACAAGGAGTGACATGAAGAAACAGAAAGAACTAAGACAGACTAAATCCAGAAGAACTGTGGCAACGTCTCCAAGACGCTTCAAGAATCCTACCTGCACAGCTACCTGAAAAACTATACGCAAGTGCACCTAGGACAAAAACTGCTTTAAACGCAAAGGATGGCCACACCAAATGTTGAATTAATTTCGTTAATAGAAAGTAATTGATAATTAAAATCTATTTATGACATTATTTTTGACAGGATCCTCATTTTACAGCATTTTTACACAAGTGCCTAAAACTTTTAACAGTACTGTAGCTTTGCAGGTAGGTTTCTTGAAGCGTCTTGGAGACGTTGCCACAGTTCTTCTGGATTTAGTCTGTCTCAGTTTGTCATTCCAGACGAACTGGATGATGATGAGATCAGATCTCTGTGTGGAGCACTGGCTGTAGACAGGCTCCTTGTGCAAACAAAAATCTTACTGGATTATTACAATTAATGGCAAAATGAATGTTTGGAAATGTAAACTGATATTTCACTCACACACTACAGCAAAAGATAGAAGTAACTGACTTAAAGGGTTAGTTCACCCAAAAATGAAAATTCTGTCATTAATTACTCACCCTCATGTCGTTTCAAACCCGTGAGACCTCCGTTCATCTTCGGAACACAAATTAAGATATTTTTGATGGAATCTGAGAGCTCTCAGACCCTCCATAGACAGCAAGGGTCCTTACACGATCAAGGTCCAGAAATGTAGCAAGGAGATTGGTAAAATTATCCATGTGACATCAGGGGTTCAACTGTAATTTTACGAAGCTACGAGAATACTTCTTGTATGCAAAGAAAACAAAAATAATGACTTTATTCAACAGTTCGTCTCCTCTACGTCAGCAGAGCGCCATTCTGGAGAATATCCGCTGGACGGAAACTGTGTACGCTCTTCTGTGTCAGCCACACTGCACGGATATGTCTTCTACGTATATTTACCCTTTGATTTGAACGAAAACAGCGCATCCGGTATGCGGCTAACACAGAAGAGTGTACGCAGTTTCCGCCCAGCGGATATTCTCTAAAATGGCGCTAGGGTGACGCGGAGGAGACTAATTTGAATAAAGTAATTTTTTTTCTTTTTTGCACAAAAAGTATTCCTGTAGCCTCGTAAAATTACGGTTGAACCCCTGATATCACATGGATAATTTTACCGATCTCCTTACTACTTTTCTGGACCTTGATCGTGTAAGGACCCTTGCTGTCTATGGAGGGTCTGAGAGCTCTCAGATTTCATAAAAAATATCTTAATTTGTGTTCCAAAGATGAATGGAGGTCTTAGGGGTTTGGAACAACATGAGGGTGAGTAATTAATGACAGAATTTTCATTTTTGGGTGAACTATCCCTTTAAAACCATTTTTAGCTAGTGAAAATGCTAGTTTTCTAATAAATTTGGCCCCCACTGTAAACCTAAAGGTAAACATTTTAATATTCCCTTACATTTTTTACACTACATATTCAATTATTATATTAATAGTATATTATAATTAACACATTAACTTTGATAGCCCTAAGAAATTAGCTTGTGTATTTGCCTGCTTCACTTTGCTTTAGTCTGGGGTAAGAGTCCAAAATAAGCTTGATGTGGTGTTCCTATAATACTTGTGCATGGTGTCCACCCTAGAAGGATTTGGAAAACCTCTTTTGAGTCCTGTGGGGGTTAACCTCTCACCTGACAGGAGATCTTGATTATTCTAGTGTTCATCTACATAACTGAGTGACTATGCTGTGTTTAGGGTGACACAGGTGCAAAGAGTTCTGGCCATACACACAGAGAGACACAGAGAGTAATGCTATAATCACATCCTACTCAGAGTGTGCTCTGTAGTCTGTAATTATGGAGCGAAGGCTCAATGGTGTTTTTGAAAGAGGCGATGATCATTTCTGCTTCCTTCACTTTGCGTTGTGCATTGCAGTGTCACCCATGCCCTCTGGATAGCAATGCGTGTGAGCGTAAATGGCTGTGCGTGATTAGTGAAGAATATGAGGAACGGAGGAAGTGGAGATAATGAATGAATAAGATGAAGCTCTGGGAACCGAGAGCAGAGATGTCACACACTGATGCCACTGTCAGCTGTATTGTACTCTCATCAACACACCCCTCACAGACCTGCAAACAGCACACAACCATAACCTTACACCTCGGCTACATTAGCATTAGCGGAGCAGTAAGCATATTAGTCAGACATCTAGTTGGTTAATTAAGAGAAAAGAAAGCCTGAGTGGATTATGCATAGACTGTTCACCTTTATTTCCTGTTCCCACATTCACCGGTGTCCCCCAGTAGCACTGCAAACATCACAAACACCTCAAATTTACCTAATTAGCTAAACCAGTACAGTGATGCTTTAATCTGTTTTTAGTGTGTGTCAGGGCCGTGCAGAGACCTTTGGAGGGGCAGGTGCTCAAAGTATAAAAGGGGCACATGGAACACGGCTTTTAATAGGGGTGTGCTCCTTGCTGATATGTGTATCGAAATGGATGCTTCTGTATTGATACAGCAGCAAATGCCATGACGCAGGTTTGAAAAAGAAACACAGAACAGAAAAGACCATTTTAAGTTTAAATGGTAAAGATATTTTTTTTGCACCTCTTAATTACTCTGGAATGATATTGTTGTTGTTGTTGTTGT
>JAFVLL020041942.1:0-24005 GCA_021397915.2 Tor tambroides
TAACTGCAAATTTACAAACTGCACTGAAAAAAATGTAACCTAAATATGGTAACATCTAAATCAACCTAAATACTTTCATTTATACCTCAAAAACTACTTTGTATAATTTAAATCAGGTATAAATATCACTTTAAAGCAACAATCGCAGGTTACAACAAAAAAAAATTACAATAAACACCCTTATCAATAGCCTAAAATATGATATGCATCAGGCTTTATAAGAAATGTTATGCCACAATTACATGGATAATTCATAACTATTTTACATTTTGGTGAATTGGTGGCTAAATTTATGTTTTGTACGTTTTCATTACGTTACGTTTTCTCTTAAGATCGGAGTGAGACCACATGATGACTTGATGACGTATTATGTAAAAGAATCCCTGTCTGCATCTGATTATGCATGCTTCCCTTCCATAAATTAGGCAAAAAAAAAAAAAATGTGTAAAAGAGTAGTACTGTATGTCCAAATTCATAAAACAGTAGGCAAAAACTACTCAGATTATCAGTTCTGAATGGCGAGATTCTGAAGTGCACATGCAGTGGACACTTTACTATTCCATGAGGCCATGGGAGAGGAGTTATGATTGGCAGTGAGCCGACAAAACTGGCACTGTAGCTCACATGATAATGACAGCGTGACGGATGCAGTATGTCGGGATTACATTCATGCCACACACATTTATTCTGCTGTATATAGAACATAGTTGCAAAGCGTTCACGGTTGCCAAGTGATTACTTAATCGAAAAAAAGGACATACTCAGAGAGTACGTCATTTTGGATGCAGCCGTTGTTGTTTTTTTTGTATCTGATTTTATGCTCTTTTCAACAGAAATGAGACTGCCTTCCCATGACATCTGTCACGAAGCCAATATAACCAACATGAGCTTGACCAAACCAAGAGCATTTTTAAAATTAAAGCAGTGTTTCACTCAAAATTGAAAGTTTTCTGATCATTTACAGAAAGCTCTTGTATGGCTTATGAAGACCTAAAGTAAATCTTAAAGTAGCGTTTTTGTGTCATTTTGAAGCTTGAAAGCATCAAAACCAATTCACTCTTGTTTTATTATTAAAAAACAGTATCAGTATTCTTTAAAATTTCTCCCTTTGTATTCAGTGGAGGCAGTTGTTCAATGGAATTTTGTATTCTATTACTTCAGTGTCTTGTGTTAGAGACGGGACATTCCACATGTCTTTGTAAACACATATTAAGTTATCTAATGTGTTAACAAGAGAACCCTGATTTCAATTTCTACAAGACACTCTTGTCTCAAACAACTTCCACACTATTTTGTCCAAAAAACACAAACGTAATGTTAATGAAATGCACTGCAGGCATGTTTAATGGTCAACAAGGAAAGGAAAGGACATGACGTGTGGCGTCCCATACTTGGAATTTGTGCTCTGCATTTAACCCATCCAAGTGCGCACACACACACACACACACAGCAGTGAGTAGTGAACAAACACACGCGCACATACACACCGTGAACACACACCCCGAGCAGTGGGCAGCCAATGCTGCAGTGCCCGGGGAGCAGTTGGGGGTCCAATGCCTTGCTCAAGGGTCTCACCTCAGTCATGGTATTGAGGGTGGAGAGAGTGCTGGACATTCACTCCCCCCACCTACAATCCCTGCCGGACCTGAGACTCAAACCCACGACCTTCGGGTTACAAGTCCAACTCTCTATCCATTAGGCCACGACTGCCCCAATATTTATCATATTCGAATTCCTTTTTAATTCTTTCAACCAATCTTTAAAACACATGCAAACAGGATTGTGGGATATAGGCAGTGAAGTATCTATGTCAAAATTGTATATCTTGAAACATTTTGCCTCCTTATTTGATTCCCACAGGCAGTTTAATTCTCTACCGACCCTTTGACCTCTCGTCTTAGAGATTCAAACCCAGTCAGCCAGCCAGACTATTAGGATGCATGTTGTCCATGCTTGTCTGGGTAAGTCTTTTGCTGAAAATAGTTCATTGTTACTCCCTCCTTTGCATTTCTTTTTTCCACTGAGGTCACATCTGTTTAGAGGGTCGTCCTCATTCACACAGACACGTGTGTATTTTGTCATAGCCTGCAGCTCCAGTGGTGGGTGCTGATCACACAAACACCATTACACACACCATTACACACACCATTATTACCCCAGCCTCCCCACTGGTTTGCCCGCATTGCAATCTGAGAGCAACATTTCACATCTCACAGCTCCTTGTTAATGACAACAGCGATTGCTCTTACCACCGAATCATTGCCGAGGGGCCCGAGAGTTAGAGATCTCAAAAGCAGAGAGACATATAATCATATCATGCGATGGAAACAACATCAGAGACCTCATGGGATTCAAACCGCCTGCAGTAGATATAGCCAATCAGCATTATTATTCATTTCACTCCACCAAGGCAGAAAAAACTCATCATGAGCCTTATTGACACAGAGGATAAAGGAAGATTGAAGTTTGCACAGTGGGATTTGAAGACAGATTAAAGGAAAAGTTTAATAAAGGCCCGAGAAGGGTGAGAATCAAGAACTGGTTTCTTATTCAGAACTAGATCTGTTTTTTTTTTTCTTAAATGATGTTTGGTTCCATTAACAGTTCTTTAATGTATGCACCATGGAGAAAATAAAGTAGGCCTACTAACATACTCTGACAAGTCCTGAACTGCTACTTAATGTAAATCTAAAAAAGGCATTTAGAGCCACTAACAGTGAAAGCGCAAACCTTCTTTTGGCATTACAACTATAACTTCTGTCAGAGTATACTAAAGACATGCAGTGAAAAATTAGCAATGAAAAGGCATATTTGTAGGGATTTCACAAAATTTATGGGAGGAGAGTAAATGAAGTATTTCAATAAAGGTTTGTGGTAGTTACATTATTATTTTTTCACCCCAAAAAAGCATGTCTTAGCCCATTTTGCACTTGACATGGCTGTGATAGCTGCTAATTTGCGCTGCTTTTGGTAGATTGTATTGGTCATTATGGAAATGATCTGGCAGCGTCTGTGTTTAATTTGCACATTTGTCAGTAATGTATATCACCAGTAGAACTTTCCACGCCCACCTGTGCTTTTATTTGATTGTGGTCTTAGCTAATTTGCCCTGTTTAGTAAATCTGGGCCTTGAACTATTGACTGTGATAAGAAACACAGAATAAGACAAAGGCGAGAAACTGACATCAGATCTTCATATTACATTGTCCTTGCATGGGGAAAAACATACAGAGCAACCAACGTAGTCAGATTCCCAAATGAATGACTCTTTGGAATTAGTTCTTTTTAATGAATCAGTCAAAAATACTCAAATTTGTTTAAAATTCGTATACGCTTAAGCTGCATAAGAATAGGTTGGAATGAAACTGGAAAAAACAAAGTATGGAATGTTAAATAAAAAGTAAAAGATTTAGCACATAAAATAGTTGTGTTGGTACATATTAATGAATTTTAGTTGATTCATTGATGTTAATGATATTTATGACTTGAATAAAACCAGGTAAATTAGATGTTATCATTTTTTCAGTACTCCCTATGTAGAGGAAGGGAAGGGGCAAAGTGTGCTAAAGCTAGTGGCAAGACATCACATGTGTTTGAAATCATTTCCTTCAACTGGAAAATGGTGATTGCTTCCGTGTACTGAAAATGTTCTTCTTCTATTTGAGATAATACTGCCTTTCTGAAATCTTTTATACGGCACAACCTTCTATACACTAGATGGAAAAATACATAGTGTCTTGTATACATAGTATAAGTGCAATGTGTAGCACATCATTTAGAACACAACCACTGACTCATCACTGACATGTTGATGATCTGATCTAGTTAAAGATACACATTCATAACAGATTTTGGACTCCTTAATGGTAAGTGAACAGCAACAAGAATTGTTCAATTCTGTGCCTAGGCAGAGTGAATTTTACATGAAAAGTGTATTATGGAACACACACAGCTAGAGACAAATGTTCTTGGGAAAGAGGGAATATTATAAGTATGTTATATGGAGTCTAACCCTTAACCATGGAACTCTTCCCATATAATTACAGAGCTTCAACAACAATTCCCTGGAAACGAACAAACCCGTCACAGGCTTTTATATTTTAGTTAGAATGAGCAACAGATTCTCTTATATGCTATTATGAGTCAAACCAGAAGAATGATTGGTGAGTTTGCTGTGCTGTGGTTTACAGTGAGTCACAGCTCAAAACCACATTTCCTCTGAGGAATGCACAGGAACCTCAGCATCTCTCCAGTATAAAGTTTTCAACCTTCAGTAGTCCAGGAGCCAATGTCACATCCACAGAATGAAGGAGGAAGAACATATACAGTAGTACATTTGTGAAGCTCTGGTTTAGTTTGTGGAGCTCGGTTTGAACTGGGCATGTTTTTAAATGCTTGAATGTCTACTGGAATATGGAACTGGGAAATGGTCTCATGATCAGAATTAGATTTACTTTTATGAATACTTTCTAATATTGCTATACAGTTATGTAGTGTGAAAGAAACAGCTATCCAATAACTTTGAAAGTCGTATGCTGTATGGGCAGCATAAGTAATTTAAATGGAGTGTCTGTTTACACTAAGTGCAAATAGCCTTGTTAACATAGGCTGTTTACACTAATTCTGCCCACTATTGTCTGGCTAAGCCAGGCATACATAATTACAAAAGAAACCTGTCTTCTAACAGGAGCAGTGGGGTAAGAATTGCAGATATAGTTTTGGTTGCGTTCAACACGTTGAACCCTCCTTTTTCCAATCTCATTCATGCCTAACGGGCATTTATTAGGCCTATATCTGATGTGATGCCCTTGTGATGATCGGACAGGCTGTATACTGTTTTACAATGTACTACAATACACTGAGGTGCCTTTGCCTAATTTTAAGTATTAAATAATATAGAAATAGAACTTTGAAGTTACTGCATGATGTTACATCTACAGATCTGGTATAAAGGATGTTTTTGCTCAGATGACTAAAATGTCCACCTAGTAGGGAAAGAACAAAAATTATAAATAAATAAATAATTCTTTTAACTCCAGCTTTTTATGATGTGCAATGAATGTAAACCCAGTCAGTTACATTATGTCTTAAGGGGATGTAAACAGACGAGACTGGAAAACATATTCGATATGTTAAAATCGATCTGTGCATTAGTGTGAATGCTGTCTGTTAGATCTATTTGATCCAACACTCAAAGAGTAATGCTGAGAAAAAAAGAGAAAAATCACTCACTGTCCTTGATATTGAAGACACTTTTTGTTTATCATTGCTTCTAATGTGTTTCTTTATTCTTCTTTATTACTGACCATTTTCTTGTATGTTTTTGATGCTATTTTTCAATACTTATCTTGCTGGATCTTTCCACTGCTTTGACATGGTCAACCACCAGATTCTCCTGGCAACAAAGGACATCTCAGGAACTGCACTCCAGTGGTTCGAGTCTTACCTCTCAGATAGGTCCTTCAAGGTATCTTGGAGGGGTGAGGTGTGCAAGTCGCAACATCTAGCTTCTGGTGTGCCTCAGGGCTCAGTTCTTGGACCATTTCACTTCTTTGTCTACATGGCATCACTAGGTTCTGTCATTCAGAAACATGGCTTTTCATATCACTGCTATGCTGATGACACTCAACTCTACCTCTCATTCCATCCTGATGATCCGACGATAGCTGCTTGCATCTCAGCATGTCTAACAGACATTTCTTGCTGGATGAAGGACCTCAACCTTGCCTGCTTGTGGTTTCACCAAACCCATGACTTCATCACAATTTCACCATCCAGCTTGGCGCATCAACCATAACTCCTTCAAACACACCCAGAAACCTTGGAGTTGTGATTGATGATCAGCTGAATTTCTCAGACCACACTGCTAAAACTGCCCAGTCCTGCAGATTTGCTTTATACAACATTAGGAAGATCAAGCCCTTTCTTTCAGAACATGCTACACAACTCTTTGTTCAAGCTGTTGTTCTGTCCAGGCTGGACTATTGCAATGCTCTCTTGGCAGGTCTTCCAGCCAGTTCTATCAAACCTCTACAATTAATCCAGAATGCAGCTGCAAGATTAGTCTTTAACGAGCCGAAAAGAATGCATGTCACACCTCTGTTCATCAGTTTGCACTGGCTACCAATAGCTGCTCGCAAAAATTCAAGGCAATGATGTCTGCCTACAAAACAAACAAAACAACCCTTTACCTAAATTCACTACAGTACTTCAGACTTATGTGCCCTCCAGAAGATTGCATTCTGCACATTATAGTGCCACCCCAAAGAGACACAAAATCACTTTCACAGATATTTACCTTTTAACTGTTCCCTCCTGGTAGAATGACCTGCCCAATTCAATCCGAGCAGCTTCAATCCAAGTCTTTAGCCATCTTCAAGAAACGGATAAAAACACATCTCTTCCATCTACACTTGACCCTCTAACACTACCACTCTGTATTTCTATTTTATCTACCTGTTTTCTTTTTATTTATTAAAAAATTCACCCTCTAACACTAGCATTCTCTATTCTTTTTCTAGTCTATGTACTTATTTTCTTTTCATTTGCTATATGAAAAATCTTGCTATGTCTGCTTGTCACAGCACTTGCATATTATTGCTCTGCTGTTGGTTTGATTTCTTCTATTGTCCTCATTTGTTAGTCACTTTGGATAAAAGCATCCGCTAAATGACTCACTGTAAATGTATAATTAGTTTAAAATAAAATAGAAAACATTGAAGAACTTCAATAGCTGAAAAAAGACGTTCAATAGCTTTTTTTTTATTCATCTTTGCTATTGAATTTTGTATCCAGAATGGTTTCATGATGTGTTAAAAAATGCAACTCACCAATGAATTTAATATTTATGTTTTATTACATATTAAGAAGGTCCTGTTCTGCCAAGGCTATTGCAGAAGAATACACACACAGAATACATGCACCATTATAAACCTGTGGACAGCACACTGTCATTAAGTTTCATTGAGCTGGCCACATTTGACCGCTCTGAAGAAATATGGCCTCACAGGACACATAAAAATATGTAGTATTCCAATCCCTGTCCAACACAGACACTTTTTTCTGTTTACAGTGAGTGTCTTGCCTTCTGCCTGACCTCTGCTGTGTGTTAAACTGCTGTCTGTCACGTAAATAGACAGTAACATTGTTATTTTGAGCCCAGGAGACATGAGTTTACCCTCTCTTCACCTCACAAAGAAACAATAACACATTTTCAGTCTGCTTTTTTACAATGGCCTAAGGCCTATTTGCATTTAGTATCTAGCATTGCAACCCAGTTCACATACTCTCCATTCTAAATAGCTTGTAATAGTAGTAGTGTACCCCAAATCATTCAAAAAGTATGATAAAGGTGCTGTTTATACTTTTTCTTTTGGATTTTTGAAGTGTACATCTGTACATGCTATAGAGTGCAAAAGTTGGGTTCCGGAAGTAAAAATCCCATTCATTTTCTCCAAGGGGAAATTGATAAAAATAATTCACCCAGGTTGTTAATTGATGGTATATGCTTTTGGTAAAGCCATTAGCCAACATGAATATTTCAACTTGTTTTTTAAATACTTGTGTTCAACAGTGGAATTTCTGGTGAAAATCCATAATACGATTCTACAGAGAAATTTCAACAAATCAGAGAATTATGACATGGAATTTTATGCTCTTTATCACTGCCTACACCCAGAAAGCACTACAAATGACCTGTTAGGGTCATTTTCCCTAAACTCTTGAACTACTTAAATGTTTGTGTGCATATGTTCATATTTTGCAATAAATGTAAAACATATAGTTTCTTTATGTAATCAACATCTTTAAATCAATACTACTATAAGTTTTTTTTGTATTTTTCTATATGTATCTATATGTATTTTTCATGTTATTCGCAATGCTTCATGGGATTGTAGCTTTTCCCTCATTAAAGCTGTCTTGTAAGTCTTGTTTTTTGTCTGATTTTCAAATACATCAAATCAAAAAGTTGTGGTAATGTTGTGATTCATCTCAAAGCTGGTTGGATTGGTTCATCACTTTTAGCTCTTTAACAAAGACTTCTTGAAAAATCGATTTGGGAAAAATGAGTGGGAAAAAATACTTTTGCTGAAAAAGTGGCCAGGTACTGTTGTACTTGATTTGGGCTATGATTATCCACAAGCCCTTGCGCACACAGAAGGAGGAGTTTGTGACAAACTTTTCCATTAAAATAAAAATGGCGGTGAATTTGAGGTCAAAAGATGCTTTTCTATATAGTAGCTTGTAAATGTACAAACCTTGAAATTTCTTAACATTTATATATAATCGCAACATTTTGACTGGCTAGAAAACAAAAGGGGTGTGTGCTATCAAGAATACTGGTGTATTATCTTGCTATACATCCAAAAGAAATTTCCACAAATAAGAAAATCACGACAAGCAAATAATGCCAAAAGTACTCATTAGCGCTTACCTAGTTAGAGATTGCACGTTGTCTTATAACTTTGAATAATTACTTCACAACCATTAAAAAAGTACATTCTATGTAGTATGAATGTGTGTAGTATGTACTATTCCCATCACCAGTCAAGTACATAGTTTCAGTGCGTAGTATTAGTAGAAAAGTTTAGAAGTAGCATACATTCAGATGTCAAATTATACATTTTACTCTATGGTGCCCCCTACTGGCCTTCAGATGAAAGTGTGTAGACTCTTCTATTATCATGTTAATCAGGGTCGGTGAAGGATAACAGGACAGCAGCCGGATTAACTCTCTTTGTGCTGGGGTACAAAAGCTGGCAGCAGATGGCCGTGTGTGATCGGTGTGCTGGACTCTTCTCAAAAAGTTTCTGTCTGAGTATACATTCATTCACTTGTCCCTCACAGATGGCATGATAGAGGACCCCAGCTCTGTCTGGTGTCATGGTGTGACATTTGTGCATTTCTATTAATTAAATCAAAGATGTTAAAGGGTTAATTCACCAAAAAAAACAAAAAAAATTCTGACAACTTTACTATGTCTTTCTTCAAATAATTTTTAGTATCTTTATATGATGAACTGTTTTAATTTAGGCTTTTATTCACATATAAACATTGCCCAGTGCACAAACATAGATTTCATGAAGTATTCATGATCATTCATCTCCTGAATGTTGCCAACTTCGTTATATTGTAAGCAAAACAGTTTATTCAAAAACAAAAAATGTCCCAATTGTGTTTTCAGTTAATTTCTTATTGAATTTCATCCCACAGACTTACAATTGTAAAAACACCATATTTTTGAAACATTTATTTAAAGACGTGACATAAAATTTCTTCTATTTCTGTATGTATATATATATATATATATATATATATACAGTATATATATATACAGTATATATATATATATATATATATATATATATATATATATATATATATAGTACTTTATTTTTATGTTGTCATTGTGGCATATTTGAGTTACGTCTTTGTTGTTCTTGTATGCACTTACTGTATGTTCTGCATAAAAATACAGATTTGTTTTAGTGCATCAAGCATGTTTGAGCTTCTGTTTACCATATTTGATAAGTAAATGATGACAGATTTTTTTTTAGTGAACCTTCACTTTAACATATTTTTGTTTGTACATTGTCTTTTATAGAAAGCTGAAAATTCTAAAACCAAAATTAGTTCTCAAATTTTATAATAGGTTTAGAAACTGAAAACGTATTTTCTCATAAGTGACTCTCTTACTCAGAATTTACTTCTCTTTTCTGAACGACTTCAACGCAACTGGCGTCAAAGTGATTTTTAGTGGATGTATGAAGTCAGATCCCCATCAGTTCACAGAGCTGTCCTTGAATAATAACCACTGGTATAATTAATCACATTAACAATGAGCATAGTCTACTAAGTTTGATGACCAGAAAGTGCTTAAATGTACATGCTGAGCACTCCAATTACTCAAATACACCCTAACAGACAACAACTTTGAAAGAAAATATATAAAAAAAAAAAAAAAATCAAGTAAACATTTACACACACACACACACAAAAAAATAAATAAATAAATAAAAATAAAGTACAATACCCAAGACATTCATTTCCAGGTGTAAAATGCTAAAATATGTAAATCTAAAAGGGACCGTCGTGTTAAAAACAGGTAAACAAGACTTCACTCCTAAAAACCTTAAATACAAAGTGTATGAATAGAAGAGAGAACTGAGCTTAGATTTGTGTATAGTATGTGTGAAATGGAGTGATTTGGTCACAAACACGCGAGCTGAACCAGCAGGAGTGTGTTTGTCCTGTGTGCATTCCACAATCTGGTGAAAATCATGTATAGACTGCATTAAAAAAGTCAAACTAGACAATACACCATGTCATTATTAATCCATGAGTGATTCATAAAGCCAAATTCCCTTTAAACGTACAATTTCATTCAACAGTTCGACAAGCTTTAGGGAACGACAAACACAAGTCTTTTTCTCCATTACTTTTCTTTATCAAAACACTGAATGATATGAACAAAACTGACAAGAAATACATCTGTTATTATTTATAGATTTGTTACAATTATTCTGAACTACAAAGGCAAAACGCAGCATCTATGCATGTTTCAGAAATGAGTTGTGACTGAAATTCTGTTTCTTGTCCTGTGACATGAGTCAGGCTCTTCTGTGCTCAAATTCAGAGAAAACTGATATCAGATGAATCAAAATTGAGGTAATTTTTCTCCATGATGTAGTTACTGCATTCTGCCATTGCAGGCTAGTATCTGTTTGAAGTGTTTCAGAGAAGCTTCATTTGTGTCCAGGAAACCAGCCCTTGATGTTTCCCGCTCTGTTTGTGTTCCTGTGGTAGTCTTCACACAGCACACATCTGTTTCAGTTGGTTTTTTCCTGGTCTTCACAGGCTGGTCTCTGCGTACGCAGGGACGGCAGGGAGCGCAGCACCCACACTGAAGAGCCACTGACGCTGAGGCTGAACCAGAGGTTCTTGATCTTGTGGCTCTATGGCATTCTTGTGTTTCTTGCCGACCTCCTGCAGCAGGAGCACATTAGCATCTCGCCACTGTCTGTATTTACAAGCGCTCAGAGACTGTTCACTCAACACCTGCTCTATGGCCTGCAGATCAGACTCCTTCGCCTGAAATAAGACAGACACAGAATGATATAATGGTTTATAGCTTCCAGCTGTTAAAGTGAAGATGCTATGTTTTTGTTTGATCAATAATGCCATCTAGTGTCTGCAGACGTCAAATACTGTATCTTTTGGGTTCAATCAGTAGAGTTTGTGGCATTGTCTCAATTGCTAAGTCAATGAGTGTATGATTTTAAAATATTTTAAATTTAATTTTGCTAACCAAGGATCAAAAATATAGCAAAGCTGTAATATTGTGAACTATTATTACAATTTGAAATAACAGTTTTTGGTGCTCAATATTTTGTGGAAACATTTTTAAAGATTCATTTTTGATTCTCTGAAAGAATAGAAAGTTCGAAAGAACAGCATTTATTTGAAATACAATCTTTTGTAACACATTTTTACTGTTACTTTTTAAATATTAAGCAGCACAACTGTTTTCAACATTGATAATACTTAGAAATGTTTTTTTTTGAGCAGCAAATCAGCATATTAGAATGATTTCTGAAGAATCATGTGACACTGAAGACTGGAGTAATGATGCTGAAAATTCAGCTTTGCATTACAAAATAAAATACATTTTAAAAAATTACAATAGAAAAAAAATAGTTATTTTAAATTGTAATAATATTAGTGTTTTTACTGTATTTTTGAGCACATAAATTCAGCCTTGGTGAGCGTAAGATACTTAAAAACATTTAAAAATCATGTATAATGTTTCCAAATTTTTGATACATATACTTTATGAGCCCAAAAATGTTCATCATTGAAGCTATATTTAAGTAATTATGTAGAAATTTAAATTATTTTTAAACAAATGCATCTGGGATGTGTGTTGTTGCTAATTAAAACAAAAATGATTAAAACTGTTTTCTGAAATCAAGTTAAAATAAGCTTGATATAACGATGAAATAAAATCAAATATAAATATCAGATTCATACCTTCAACCTAAAAACCTTTAATATAAATTAGAAATGTTGCCTTGGCAAGTAACTGAAATAAAATGCTCAAGCTAAAGCACTAAAATGGCTAAAACTAAAACTGAAATAAACTTAACTTAAAAAAAACCCTAAAACTATAAAAATGAAAATATTAAATAAAATGCTTAATAAATAATAGTAGGCCATATACTAAAATAATACTGAAAAAAAAACCCTCAAAATCAATCACCCTACCACCAAAAATGATTTGAACTGTTATAAATGTAATGTTGTAAAATTTGTGGTTCTTGCCTGCTTGTCAATAGAGATGTGAGTAAGGAGACAAGTTTATGTTCCTTAGCTGAATCAAGACAACGGCCTGGAAAACTACATGCTCAGCTCCATATAAACAACAATCATGTTACCTCATCTCCCATCTCAGTGTCCTTGTGCAGAAGTTACCGGGTTTAGAGGCTCAACCAGCATTATGACATCATGACAACAAAGCTGAAAGTTGTAAGTGTAACTAAAGTGTTTATTTGAAGTGTATATTTATAGATAAAAATGGCACAAACTAAGTAAGTAAGCATTTATCAGACTAGTCACATGTTAACATCATTTTTTGGTTTTGTAAAGCATTGACACTGGAAGAGAACACAACTTAAGATCTATGGGAAGAAATAGTTAATATATATATATATATATATATATATATATATATATATATATATATATATATATATATATATATATGTACATATATATATATTATATAAGTATTTGACACATCAGCATTTTTATTAGTAAGGGGATTTCTAAGTGGGCTATTGACACAAAATTTCCACCAGATGAAGCCATCAAGCCAAATATTGAATTCATACAAAGAAATCAGAACATTTAAGTATACAAGTTGAGTCATAATAAATAAAGTAAAATGACACAGGGAATAAGTATTGAACACATGAAGATAACAAGGTGCAAAATGGCATAGAAAGCAAGGAGATCACCTGAAATCTGTCAGTATTGAGAGAGAGAACCCCTGCCCCCTATCAGTACTAATTGATATCAGCTGCTTTAGTCCTAATTGATGGCCTATAAAGGCTTCTCATTACCTAGGAGGCACACAGGAAAGACTTCATGATGGGTAAAAGCAAAGAACTCTCTGTAGATCTTCGTAATCTTATCGTTGAAAAGCATTTTGATGGGAATGGTTATAGGCGCATTTCCAGAATGCTGAATGTTCCTGTGAGCACTGTGGGGGCCATTATCCGGAAATGGAAAGAGCATCAGTTCACCATAAACCGGCCACGATCAGGTGCTCCACGTAAGATCCCTGTCCGAGGAGTCCAAAGAATAATCAGGAGAGTTCTCCAACAGCCAAGAACCACTCGGGCAGAACTTCAGGAAGACCTTGCATCAGCAGGTACTGTTGTTTCAAAGAAAACTATAAGCAATGCACTGAACCGCCATGGCATCCATGCACGCTCACCACGCAAGACTCCATTGCTGAACAAAAAGCATGTTGAGGCTCGGTTAAAGTTTGCGAAAGAGCATTTGGAGAAGCCTGTGGATTATTGGGAGACTATAGTATGGTCAGATGAAAGCAAAATTGAACTTTTTGGCAGTCATTCTACACACCATGTTTGGAGAAGAAATGGCACTGCCCACCACCCCAAGAACACCATACCAACAGTTAAGTTTGGGGGTGGAAGCATCATGGTTTGGGGCTGCTTTTCAGCAAGGGGTACTGGCAGACTTCATATTATTGAAGGCAGGATGAATGGAGAAATGTACCGGGACATTCTGGATAAAAATCTACTGCCATCTACCAGAAAGCTGAAAATGAAAAGAGGGTGGACATTTCAGCAAGACAATGATCCCAAACACAAGGCCAAGGACACCATGAAGTGGTTTCAAAGAAAGAAAATCAAGCTGCTTGAATGGCCCAGTCAATCACCTGACCTAAATCCCATAGAAAATCTATGGAGAGAACTGAAGATCAAAGTTCATAAAAGAGGCCCAAGGAACCTTCAAGATTTAAAGACCATTTGTGTGGAAGAATGGGCCAGAATCACTCCTGAGCAATGCAGACGACTGGTCTCTCCATACAAGAGGCGTCTAGAAGCTGTAATCACCAACAAAGGCTTTTCTACAAAGTATTAAATAAAGTGTTCAATACTTATTCCCTGTGTCATTTTACTTTATTTATTATGACTCAACTTGTATACTTAAATGTTCTGATTTCTTTGTATGAATTCAATATTTGGCTTGATGGCTTCATCTGGTGGAAATTTTGTGTCAATAGCCCACTTAGAAATCCCCTTACTAATAAAAATGCTGATGTGTCAAATACTTATTTTCCCCGCTGTATGTATATGAGTACATCCCTCACATTTCAGCAACAATTTTAGTATATCTTCTCAAGGGACAACACTGCACAAATGAAACTGGGATATATATTAGTCAATGTGCAGCTTGTATAGAAGTACAAATTTACTGTCCTCTAAAAATAACTCAACATATAGCCATTGTTGTCCAAATAACTGGCAACAAAAATGAGTACACCCTAAGTGAACGTCAAAACTGTGTCCAACGTGTCAACATTTTGTAGGGGCACCATTGTTATCTAGCACTGCCTTAATCCTCCTGGGCATGGAGTTCACCAGAGCTGCTGGATGTTAGACACATGGTGCTTCTCCACCTTCCGCTTGAGGATGCCCCACATGTGCTCAATAGGGTTCAGGTCTGGAGACAGACTTGGCCACTCCATCACCTTCACCTTCAGCTTCATCATCACATCTTGGCGGTGTGTTTGGGGTCGTTATTATGTTGGAAACCTGCCGTTTGGCCCAGTTTCTGAAGGGAGGGCATCATGTTCTGCTTCAGAATGTCACAGTACATGTTGGAATCCATGTTTCCCTCAATGAACCGCAGCTCCTCAGTACCAGCAGCACTCATGCAGCCCCAGACCATGATGCTACCACCACCATGCTTGACTGTAGGCAAGACACAATTTTCTTGGTACTCCTCACCAGGGTGTCGCCACACATGCTGGACACCATCTGAGCCAAACAAGTTTATCTGAGTCTCATCAGACCACAGGACATGGTTCTAGTAATTCATGCTCTTGGACAGGTTGTCTTCAGCAAACTGTTTGCAGGCTTTTTTGTGAGCCAGCTTCAGAAGGGGCTTCACTCTGTGATGACAGCCATGCAAACTGACTTGTTGCAGTGTGCGGCGTATGGTCTGAGCACTGACAAGCTGACCTTCCACTTCTGCAACCTCTAAAGCAATGCTGGCAGCACTCATGCATCTGTTTTTTGAAGTCATCTTCTGCACCTGATGCACAGCATGAGGACCTAACTTCTTTGATTGACCCTTGCGAGGCCTGTTCCGAGTGGAACCCGTCTTGGAAAACCTCTGTACGACACTGGCCACTGTAACTCAGTTTCAGGGTGTTACTGAACTTCTTATAGCCTAGGCCATCTTTGTGGAGAGCAACAGTTCTAATTCTCAAATCCTCAGAGAGTTCTTTGCCATGAGGTGCCATGTTGAACATCCAGTGGTCATTATGAGAGAACTGTACTCAAAGCACCAAATTTTAACTGCTCTAATACAAGATACATGAATTTGTATGGTCCTGGCAAGCAGACAAAAACATGAACATGATGAATAGGACATGTGGCTTTGCATGGTTAAACGAAGTATAGCTGATGAGTCTGATGAGTCACAACACACTGGAGAGATTCCATCCAATCTAACGCTTCCTAGAACACATCCCCCTCGCCTCTAAATTATAAATACCACCTGCCTACACCTAAACACGCTGTACATAGTGCAAAGCAGATCATTTGGGTGAGTCAGTAGTTTCCCTTGATATCACAGCACAGACCACAGATAATATTCCCCTTTAAAGCACTAGAGAGGAAGTCAAATATCTTAAACAGTTAGACAAAACTGCACTAACAATAAGAGGACAAAACTTCACAATGCACATATAAACATATTACATGGCATCCAACTACACATCATGATCATTACTAAAATTGATCACCGTTTCACTATAGTGACAGCAACTAGTTTTTTGACAGAAACCTTATAGCTCCATATTAAATCAGGACGAATAATGACAGAGCTCAGAACTAAGGTTTATTTTGCATTGGCAAAATGTTTCCTCCTATTTTTTACTATCATTTTACTTTAATTTATGCAGAAATGTAAGGTATTATTGAATAAATAAATACATCTGGATTAGTGTTATTGTCAACTAAAACACTAAAAAAAAAAAAAAAAAAATCTATTAAAAGCAGTTGTCTAAAGTGAATTAAAAAAAAAAAATACCTTTAATTGAAATAAAGTTGAAATAAAATACAATTTTAGCAGTTTACATATTCCCTGTAGATGAATTACTATTTAGAATAACCCTTTCAGGACAAACAATCAAACAGGAGACTTCTAACCTTTGAGCGGACACACCAATGTCAAACTCACCTTTAAAGTGCTGTTTAAAGCTCGAATCAGGTGCAGTTTCTCGTTAATGCTCTCGTTTTTGCAGCGTCTGATGAAAGAGGACCTGAAGTCACGTTTGGTGGTTGGCTGCAGGGCTCCTGTGGGGGACAGACTCGCCTGCTTCAGGTGAAGATACAGCATCTCCATCTCATCAGACGGGGGGCCTGATGAAATAAGAGTATTTGGTTATGAACCAATTTATAGGATTACCACACTTTTTGAGCAATCAGTTCCTATGACTTTAAGGAGTTTGCAATAATGATGAATAATGAATAAGGATTTTTAAAAATCAGTTTATGAAGAAAAAAAAAAAGCCTAAAAATTCAAAAATTTCTAGTGTAATTAGAATTTAATAATTTTTTTTTTTTTATATACAGAAGTTTAAATCTCATTTCTATTAAGAATATTCTAGAATTGCATGTTGGCTTTCTAGGCCATTTTAAAAACTATATGAGAGAAAAACCTGCAGTACATGCTTAATGTGTCAAGAATCAGCATCTATACAGAACAGAATGTCTCTTCATAAGACGTAAATTAAAACGGTCAATAAGGATTACTTTTACAATGTCTTTAATAATGTTTTGAAGCTTTAAAGTTTTGGGTGAATGGACTTTCAATGGAGTGACAGAAATCTCTCAGGTTTCATTAAAAATATCTTCATTTGTGTTTAGAAGATGAATGAATGAATGAATGAATGTCTTATGAGTTTGGAATTAAATGAGGATGAGTAACTGACGACAGTTTGCATTTAGGGTGAACTATCCCTTTAAAAAGGTTTTTTTTTTTTTTTTTTTTTCAGACTTTTGACATGCAGTGCTCTCATAAGGATAAATATCTCATTCCAGCGTTCACTTACAGTCATTTCCTTTGTATTCCTGTATTTTGCGGATGGGGTCTTCCTCTGAGCTGATCTCCTGCCACGACTCGCTGTCTGCACTCTGAGTCTCCGGGGAAACCAGCGGGAACGAGTCCTGACATGGAGAGGAGGAGAAGCGGGGAGGCGGGAGACAGCCCTGAAACATTCATACACAAATACATTTCAAATATAACAATCTATCCATATCTCAAATAAATTCAGTTTTTTAAAAAACAGTAACTTGTGTGAACATTATTTATAGATACCTATTAAACAACAGGTTTAGTGTTTTCTTATGCATCGATTCGTAGGACTGTGTTCTATGTAAATGGCACCTGTGTTTCATTTGTGTTTTTCTCTTAAAGGTATGTTTAGTTGCTGGTTTAGACCACTGTTAGGGGGTCAGTAAGATTTTATTTTTTATTTTTTGAAATAAATTTCTAATACTCACCAAGGCTGCATTTATTTGATCGAAAATACAGAAAAAAAGTAACATTGTGAAATTGCAATTTTAAAAAAATACAATTTTAATATAATAATTTAAATTAATAAGCCTAAAAACATCTCTTCCATCTTTATTTGACCCTCTAACTCTAGCACTCTCTATTCTAATTCTATTCTTTATATGAAAAAAACACTAGCTTTTCTAATCTTTTTGTATTCTATTTGTTTTCTTTTTATTTATTATACAATTAACAAAAACAAAAAAAGGCCTCTAACACTAGCTTGCTCTTCTTTTTCTATAATATCTGGTTTTATTTTTTTATTTATTACATAATTTAAAAAATCCCTTGCTACGTATAATGAGTTAATCTAACTGAGACTTGTTATAGCACTTGCATATCATTGCTCTTTTGTTGATTTTGATTGCTTCTATTGTCCTAATTTGTAAGTCACTTTGGATAAAAGCGTCTGCTTAACTAAATGTAAATATATTCTAAAATTTCCATTTTATAATATATTTATTCTTGTGATGGTAAAGCTGCATTTTCAGCATCATTACACCAGTCTTCAGTGTCACATGATCCTTCAGAAATCATTCTAATATGCTGATTTGCTGATCAAGAAACATTTCTTATTATAATCACTGTTGAAAGCAGTTGTGCTGCTTGATATTTTTGTTGAAACCATGATATATTTTTTCATGATTCTTTGATGAACAGAAAGTTCATATAAAAACATTTATGTGAAACAAATCTTTTAGTTACATTATGAAAGTCTCTACTGTCATTTTTGATCAATTAAATGCATCTTTGCTAAATAAAAGTATTAATAACTTAAAAACAAAAACCCTTGCCCCCAAACTTTTGAATGGTTGTATATGTACAAATGAATCAGACACATATCTGGCCACTGCATTTTTATTAGTATTTTTTTTTTTTTTTCAAAACAAGCAGTCAAACCATTGTGTGACCCGCTTTCTTATTCACCAGGCATTAATAGCACATATAAAACTACAATGAACAGAAGCGCTAAATGCTGACTTTAAATACTTTCGGTTGGGTCTGTTTAAATTGGCATGTCCGGACAGAGAGTAGTTACTCACATGCAGAGAGCCGGGGGTCAGCTGATCCATGTACTCCGCACACATCTCAGCTGTGTCTGCTTCATCCTCATCGTCACTCTCCTCACTATAGCACTCTATATTCACACAATCAGAGTCAATACCACAGTAATGCAGCTATTATAGTGTCGGGTGTGGCTTTGGTCAAACACATGAAGTTGGCTGAAATAAACACTCTTTATTAACCAGGTTTCTGTAAGCATGTGCGGTGTGAGTCTTTACCTCCATCGGTTGAGTCTGTGGGCTTAGGTTCATTTGAAGCCTGGGTGAGTTTAGCCAGCCATCTAGGTTAAAAAGAAAATTAATTACAGTAAATCTACACTCATCAGATCTGTGGAATAATTGTAATGGATCATTATGTGCGTCCTCTGCCCACAGTTTAATAGCAGCACACCCACAGCTTTCTCTCAATGTTTTTTCCACTCAAAGGTTTATTTCATGTGTTTCAATAAACCTTTACGGGAATGGTTTACAAAATAGTCATTTCCGTCTGTTGTTCCAAAACCATTTGACTTTTTAATTCCATGGAACAAAAAGGACATATTTTGAAGAATCTCTTTTTTTTTTTTCCATACAAATTTTTTAAAAAAAATATTTTTATTTACTTAAAATTATATAATTAAGTGGTTTTTTTTTCCTTTTTTTTTTTTTTATAATTTGTGTGTGAGCTACTCTCTTAAATAAATTAATTATAAAATAGTTGCAATAGAGCATATAACTTTTTGGACACTTTCTACCAGCAAAAGCTTAGCTGAGGAGTCCGAAAAGTATTTTTAACACTGGAGGTCTGCAAAACCCTGTATTTTCATCAAACATGCTCAATTGCATGGTGTGCTGCAGACTGCTTGGGTCACAGTGAGGTGTTAAAGCAGCCCACCACACTGCAATACAAATGTGTCACGTTGGGCTAAAAACCAGACCCACAAGCTTCACATGTATGCGTAAGTGCTACATGACTAAAAAAGGTAGTTTTTTTTTTTTTTTTTTTTTCCCATAAGTGTAGCATCAGCAAGCACTTTATCTCCGACCACATTTACAAACACAAGAAATTGTCTTTTCACACTCACTTGTTCATGTCTTTCATGTTCTCGGCTGCAAAGTAGAGTGTCAGCATGTGGAGGTGGTTTGCTTTCATTGCACTGGAAAATAAGAATGAAGTGAATACAAATTAAAACATAAACAACCCCAGCATTTTTCAGAGACAATATCTTTGTGGATGTGTGGTTACATGATGTAGTGGAAGCATTACACACAACCGAAAACATTCGACACCAAGGTTTGTCTCCGGTCTTATCTGCATCCAATCTTAGTCAAAGTAAAGCACAGTTACTGTATGTCTTTTATGAAGGAAGTTTGTGAAAAGCACAGTAGCTCAGACCACACACTTAGAGCAGGCAGTTTCCTGTGTTCTGAGTGCGCTTTAAGAGGGGTATAGATGACACACTTCCAGTGTGGAAAAAAAAAAAATTCTGATTTACAGCCTGACAATTCACACTAGATGTTCAAAACACATCAGTAAAATAACAACCCCATAACCATTTTACATTCTCTGCAGAAAACATATGAGTACTAAATATTGCATATATTTATCTGTTGTGAGTTGTTGCCTAGTGTGTTAAAGGTGCTGTATGTAATTTTCTTTGACTGTACTAAAGCATTAAAATACAATAAGGCTGCTTTCACACTGCAGGCAAATGTGGCCCAAATTAATTTTTTTTGCTCATTTGCTCATATCTGTTTTTCTCATGACAGTGTGAACAGCTCAAACCACAACGAATCTGATTTTTTCCATTCCGATTTGTGCCACTTCCATATGTGGTACTAAATCCGATACAGATCAGATGTTTTGCAAAGCAACCGCAGTCTGAACAATCATATTGGAATTCATGCAAATTTTACGTCACTCTAGATCAACATTCGTCACGATTCTGCACTCATGGGAGTCACTTAAAAGATTTTACATACCCAGAGTTATCAAGTAGACAGTGGAAGTGTGATGTGTCAGATCTCATAAGTATTACAGTGACAAACAAGCAAAAAACAGGGTTTCTGCAGGATTTTTAAGCTCAAATTTAAGACTTTAAGACCTTTTTTAAGACCTGCACAAATAAAATTAATACCATATGAGCGGGGTAGGGCAATGTCTATAGTACCATATTAAACTGTAAAATGACTGTAAAAAGCATAATTTACAATTCAGATACAAGTTCTCACAAAAACAAAAAGTTTTATGTGGGAGAAACAACTCTCCCCAATATTATGAATTTAGCTGCTACCTTTAAGTGTGTTCCTATTATGGTGTTGCTATCCAAGTAAAAAAAAAAAAAAAAAATATTTGTTTGTCTTGGTAATCGTTAATCCAAATATTAACTAAATATGAAAATTAAATATGAAAATTGATTCCACTCTGTAATGGCCTTCCTTGCTATGCGGTAGCTAGGATGTTCTGAGTAGTTTCCAAGGTGTTTCAATACCGTTACTAGAGCAGTTTGGCTGGTTGCCATGCAGTTCTTAAAGTTCTTAAAGAGTGTTTTAGTGCATTTCTATGACTGCTGGTGTTCTGGGTATCTATGTATGTATCTAGGACGATTCTAGGTGGTTTCTGAGACATGGTTTGAGAGACCATTGTGAGTGTATTCTGGGTGGTTGGTAAGATGTTGCTACGATGTTCTGGGAGGTTGCAATGAAGTTCTGTGTGGATCCCAAGGAGTTTTTTGGAATTTGTGTGGGCGTTGCATATGATTGCTGTATGTTACCATGTATGAGCAACAGTTATAGCCATGCTTTCTTTAACATCCAGCATGCAGTAACTTCAGAAAAATAGATAAAATAAGGCCACATACTGTAGGCATATGCAAATAGGCATGTCTGGGGGTTTTTTTTTAAACCACAAGCTGCCAAAAATCTCTCTAAATAAGGAAGATGAACTCACAACTTCTTCTTGCATTCAGTAGCCTGTTCTATGGTGAAGTCTCTCAGGTTGATGTAGCCTTCGGCTTTCTCCGCCTGAAAAGAAACAGAGAGAACTTGTTTTTGGAAAAAGACTACCCATTTAAGACTCTGGTTTTTGGCTTTGAAGAAGGTGGATTGGTTTTTAGCAGTGCTCATTGGAACACATTTTTCTTTTCTTTTTTTTTGGTGGAATATCCCTTTAAGCTATGTGTTTGTGAAATGTAGCCATAATTTGGAGCAGGTTTTATTCTGGGTGTGAGATCGCAAACCAAAAATGGACCAATCAGCTGTGAGTAAAGCAATAAATTACCAGTGAAAGAATTTTAGAGACAAAAATTGCCTGGATTTTCCTAATGACTCATATTTATTTTATATGAATTACACAATACCATATTTATACTACATCCTTAAAGCAAAAAAAATTATATTTTGACGATTATAATGAATTATTAACAAATTTATCATTAGCGAATAATTATTTAAATATTATTTAGCTTTTAACAAATATATTAAACTATAAATTAAAAATTAAAAATAAATGATACACTATAAATATAAATAAATGCTTTAGACTATATATAAAGTTTTTAAAATGACTAATCTTACATGTTTTGGTTGAGCTCTTTATAAGCTATATAAATTAATAACTTGATGTTTCGCCTGCACTGACAGCCAGATTTTGTGGCAGCAGCAATGGTTCTTATAGCCTTGTAAATGTGTTTAAACACTATATTTTTTCATCATTTCCTAATTTTTATCAGAAAAGTGACCTGCAAATCAAACTGCTCATGAGATTGGCTGTTCACTGCATACTCTGTATCAAACCCAGTTTTGAGTGGTTTTGTCAACTACTCAGAGTTTGTTCTACCCGTTTTGTGCAACAGGCTTCTGGATACTTATTTCCAATATGAGATAACAAATGAACTCTCAAGACATAAATGCACATGTTCACATTTTCCATAGCAAGGCCACATATTATCATGGGAAAACCATGTAACTTACCATGTCCGACGTGTACCAGTAGAGCGAACATTTCTTCAGCACAAACCAAAACTTCTTCCACCTCCAGCCCAAGAGCCCTTTGCTCTCCTTCCGTTTGTACAACCAGCCCTGACAGTCGCCCTGGCCCAGGTCTTTCACAGAGACCCTTCTGCGGCTCATCACACCATCTCCTATCAAAAACAAACACAAGCAAATGAGGCGACATCAGTCCTCAGCAGTGCCGTTCTCACTGGGTTCTTAACTTTACAGTACTTTGAAACATCAATAGCAAAGATAATAGCGTCACGTCTCAATCCAAATTGACCTCTTTGTATATTGTGTACTTGATCATTTTACTCTTTCAATGAGTTTAAAACATCTATAACTTGTCTTAACAAAAACAGTCTATGTTAGAAACGCTTTTGTCGGCTTACCTTGAGACTTCTCAGTGGCTAAGTCTTGAAGAGGGTACTGAAAGCGCAAGGAAAGAGAAAACAGAAATACTGTAAATTACGCAGTGAACTCAGCCATCAGCCTCTAAAGTGAGGCTTCACTTCCCCATACCGCCACACACATGCCAGTAAGATAGCTCAAGTACATGCACACACTAATACTGATACTGACCTCCCTCCCACTGTTTCAAAACACAATCACATGTAATGCTATATAGCCATGTACAGTAAACAGGGACTTCCCACAGACTGAAGATCGTTCTGGACCTACAGTAATTAGATAGTTGGTATGACATGTAAAGTAGTGTGACATGCTATTCGTCACATTCCAAAACATTTTTTTTCCTCTAACACTTGGTTAGATATTATGTATTTAATTTCATGACTTCCTATTCACTGATAGGCTACAAATGAATATTCAGACTTTAAAAAATTCATGTTGTGTCATAGGACTTTCAGTGAACTGCAGAAAGCAGATTAAAAAGGTGAAAAACTTTAAATGGTGATCAGTAACCATATTTTAAATACACTGTCCGACAAACATTTATATAAATGTCAACCTCAAATCTTGATTTTTTTGTTCATATACATTAATCTCTCAAAAGGCGGATTTTCTATTTTAAAACCAGCATTATAGATCTTATTGTGAATGATTCATCCAAGTTTTTTTTTTTTTTTTTTT